>NW_022261483.1:70098-84089 GCF_009602425.1 Actinia tenebrosa | reverse complement strand
TATAGTAAAAAAATAAAATAATAAAATAATAAAATAAAATAATAATATTTTATAAGGAACATTCTACAACTACAATAAGAAACACCACTACAAACTGCTACAATTCTACATTTTCATGCATTACACTATTTGAATCAGGGCTAAAAAATATAATTCATTCATTGGATAGTGCCCGGCAAGAATGGGAACTTGTCCAGGCAAATCATTGCAGGTTATTTTGACCAGTAACATTGAGCCAGGAACAAGGTATGACCGAGCTAAAAATGCAAAGGCCAGTGATCGTGACTGCCAACTGACCAGCTGTCATCATGTTCAGGTCTTTAAAATGAAATTCTTAGACTTATCTATTTTGATCTTAATGCAACTATTAGGCAATTTTTTTATTTCTAGCTAAAAACATCAAAAACTATAGGACTAAAAGTAATACATAAAAGGAATATAAATTTTTAACTAATAGGTGAAAAAATAATGTAAATGATTGAGACTAATATAAGGATAGGTACTCTAGATAATGGTTCCAATTTGTTTCTACAATAATTCAAGACACTGACAGGCTGAGCAATAACACTGAGACAAAAATGGCATTTGTTGAGATAAATGAAAGGAGCAAAGATTTCCATTAACAAATACAATATGTGTATATACAATACAAAAAATTGAGTCTAAAAACTAATTAAAATAAAAATCATAAGGAATTATCATATGGAATTAAGATGCAATCGATAAATAAAAATATGAAGAAGGGATCATCTTTTTACATAGAATAAAGCAGGGAAGCTTCCTTTTTAGTAACGATAAATCAAGAATCTCTTACATTAGTGAAATATGATTTAAATATACAGTCAAATGATAACACTGTCTCATAATAATTATTATATATTATGAAACCATCTGAAAGGAGAACTGAAACCTCTCATTAAAAATGCAAATTGTTGAAAAATATCTGCCAAAACAAGACATTTTGTCTTTTATATTTGTATTTTTGTTTACCTTATTTTATTTTATGAATTTTGGCTTTTTGTTTAGAAAAATATTGATCAAACTTATAAAATATAAATTAGAGAAAAAAGTCTGAGCAAATGCAAAGTACTCTTAGTGAAGACTTGGAATATCAAAATCAAACAAGGCTAGTGATTAATGAATTTATGTCTAGAAGCATTTGTAAATAAATATTTTTCTCTTACAAATAAAATAATAATAAAAAAAATAAAGGAATACTTTTCATTACTCCTATAGGCTATGAAACTCTGTAATATTAAGCTAACATTTTCCCTACTATGTATTCATGAATTACAGACGGATAATGTCCTAGAGAAATATATATACATATTTCATTTTGGTGTCAATCATTCATGCAAACATTAATAACGAACATAAAAAAACATTATTGAAGGTGTCCTACACACGTAAAATAAGTTTAGTACACATTGTAAATTCTGTATAATTCTTATAAGCAACTCTTGTAAATTTACATAAACATATTCTTATTTTGCTGAAGATGTCTCTCGAGCTGAGAAGTCATTTCTTTTTCTTTAAGTAAAATAAAAAAATATTTATTCCTTTTTTGTGTCCTATTAAATGAATCCCTTAATTTTGCCATAAGGAGAAAAGATCTTATGCTGGGACAAACTTAAAATATACTTATATACACCGGTAATTCACCTAATAATCTACGGAAATTTTAAATATTTTAGGCTGGGACCATTAAGAGTAGTTATAGTTTCTTATAATTCCAATTCAATCTTCCAAATGAAGAGATTAAGACACTTTTGTTTCCTATAAAACGTTTAAATGTAGGACGAGAAAACGTCTGAAGAAAGACGACATGAAGAATATCAAATGTTCTTTGCTTTTACTGGGATCTACTTTGGGTGTTAATGATCGTATATTTATCTACTTACCACTTCTGCTGCCATTTCTAACATTTTTACTTTCCCTTGATGGCTTTTTCCCTGGAAATGTTGGTAAGCTTGACTAGCAGAATTGAGTTTGACTTGACACACTTCACAAGTATAAAGCTGCGTCTCACAAGAGCTTTTTCTCTTTGTTCCCTTACTTTTCTGCTGTTCTTTACCCGATTCTGTTGTCTCTTTAGCATCTTCGGTTGATAAAGAGCCTTCTTGTGGCTCATTTTTGTCAGAAACTTGTTTGTTTTTGGAAGAATTTACCGAACAAGGATCGGCCACGCTTTCCTCCATGTCAACAGACTAAGGAGTCCAACACACGGTATCCGTCCCGCAGGAATCCCGCTGCGACATCAACACATGCGCACTTCGAGTTAAGAAAAAAAAATCTAAGAGTACGTGTGTGTGTGTTTGTGTGGTTTTCCCCCCATTTATTGCCAGAAACCTATGTATTGACTCTTTTTTATCAGATGGCTTTAGTTTGTCATTAATAATTCGTTCCCTAGGAAAAGTACTGTCAAATACTATTCAAAAAGAATTTTCTTGAAAAAATCATATCTAGCCGAGCAACAATAATAGTTTTATTTTATTTTATTTTTCTATTTTCTTTTTACTCAAGGGACCGCTCTTTTTTTTATCAGGGAGGAGGGGGGGGGGTTTGAAATCTGAGGGGGGAGGGGTATGTAAAAAAATCCGGCTTATAGAGGGGGTCCACATGTAGAAGGTCAATGTCAAAAGGGGGGCATTCAAAAGTATCAGCAATTTACGTTGAGATTTATTTTAATGCTAAATGATCATGAAAAGCGAAGTAATTGGACTTTTTTTTAAGTACAGGCTAACATTTATTTGATACTACGTTTTGATCTCAGGAACTATCTTCATTACATTCAGTTTACATTCAGCTTCATGCATATCTTACAAAAGTGCAAACATTCAAGGAAATCCACTTTCAAGAGAGAGAAAACTACAGAGAATTTGTTAAATGTTCCCGTAAAACTGACAGTGAAACTGAGAGTTGTACATTCTGTGAAAACTGGATAGGGACTGAAATATCAACTTGTCCAAGACCTTATCCATACAGCTCATTTCTGGCAGATACCATTACCTTCCATACAGTAAAACACCTGTGGAAGGAAGAACAATAGATGATTGGAAACCAAGAGTTCAGCTGCAGAAGGCTTTTGATGAAGGAAAGCTCTCTACATCAAATGAGGAGAGTGTGTCAGAGTTGCTGACAGATTCATGGTAAAGGTCAAGCTGGCGCTAGATAAACTTCAAAAAGTGGAGGCAAAGGAGTTCAGAAAAAGAAAGAGAAGGACAGAGAAAGTTAAAAAGAAACAGGAGATACAAAAGAAAACCTACAGTAGCTATGATTGGCAGAAATTGATTACTGAAAATGACTTAATTGAACTTACAGTATTGGAGCTTAAAAAATACTTAAGATACGGAAGCAAGTGAGAGAAAATTGAAAGAATCAAGCTACACTGGGGTAAAGAATACCAACTTGAAGACAAAGAAGTACATAAAGAATTAGAGGAAATGGATGAGGAACAGGAAATATATGAAGACAAAACAGATGAAGAGGATGAAATAGAAACAGACAGTGAAGCATGTAACAAAGAGGACTTTAAGTCACTCTTCGTCAGAGCGCTGCACTGTCTGTTTCTATTTCATATATGAACATGATAACATTGTGCTTGCTGTCATTGGCCAGGATGGTGACCAAGGTCCACCAAATGTAGCTCGCCGTTCAGGAAGAACTGTCAACAGATGTGAAAATTCTGATTATCTGTATTTTTGAATTATTTGCATTCAAAATTGTTATTTAGATATATATTGATGTGGTGAGGTGATAATCAGTAATTGGAATGCAAACTAGTCAGAGTAACTTTATTAACAGTACTATTAAATACACACAACTTTGAGAGAAACTTATAAGAAATGAACGGTCCCGGCTAATATAAAATATATACTATGTCTATGCTTACAAGGATAATACAGAATAATACAGTTTCAGCTGTTATATAACAGTAAAAATCCTCCTTTTCATTGAACAGCTTAACTTATAAATAAGGGACTGTTCATTTTCTTACGGGCATGACTGGAGGGATTTTGAGAATTGGAAGTACAAAATGCATGACCCCTTCCTTAACCATGCCCGTAAAAAATGAACGGTCTTTGAAGTGTAGGAAACGTTAGTAATACACACAACTTTGAGAGAAACTTATAAGAAATGAACGGTCCCGGCTAATATAAAATATATACTATGTCTATGCTTACAAGGATAATACAGAATAATACAGTTTCAGCTGTTATATAACAGTAAAAATCCTCCTTTTCATTGAACAGCTTAACTTATAAATAAGGGACTGTTCATTTTCTTACGGGCATGACTGGMGGGATTTTGAGAATTGGAAGTACAAAATGCATGACCCCTTCCTTAACCATGCCCGTAAAAAATGAACGGTCTTTGAAGTGTAGGAAACGTTAGTAATAATCAATGGCCGCTGTTATATTTCTTTGTATAGCCTTACATTTAAAACCCATAGTATCATTCCTAAACTGCTACCTGATTGAATGAGTAATCTAAATTGCACGGAAGTTACATCAGTTAAGTTCGAACTTGATATGTAAATATATAGTAGCGTATAAATAAGCAGATGAAACTTGTGCCCCATGCAGTGTGTTCTTATACATCATTATCTCACATTTGAATATATGACAAAACTATTAATAATACCTTTAGAGTGTTATGCCTTTCATATCTATTATTTCAATTTCTTTTTCAGTTCTTTAAGCCAATACATACAATTTAATTTCTAATAATAATTTGATCTACCCTGCGAGCAGCCGGTTGTTTTTCTTCCCCTTTGTAATGCTGAACAATAGGCTTATAGCTAAAACGGAAAAAAACCCTCTGAATGTATAGGGTAAATTTGGTCCTTTAGTGGATATTAAATTTGCACGGTAATGCGTATCTCCTTGATTCCAGAAGCTTCGACATTAAAGTAAATGACTCTCTAAATGGGTTCTAAGCTCATGCATTGCGATTGGACTGGGCGCGTTTTCTTGATTTTTCATTGCGGCTCAGAGCTAGCGGAAGCCATTTTTGAGTGTCACGATCCGATTACGTTTCCAACCTGCTCGAAAAACAGGTCAATAAAACCGACTGGTCTTCGCTTTTTCTGTTTTATTTGCTTGTGTAGATTTGAGAATATTCGTCTTTGGTCGGAGTTCAGTAAAATTCTTTTCTCCTATATAACGGAAAAGAAAGATAAATATGATTATATTAAGTAAGATCAACATATCCTTGAAGAAATAACAAGACATAGGGCTTCTGTGAACGCGTATAAAGAAAAAGCAAGAAAAAATTCGAGAAAAAAATTTTTTTTGTTACATAAAAAAAATAAAAAACAAGAGGAAATGCTCCATGGAAACCATTCTATTTTGTTTTTCAATTGGGAAACAGAGAAAATTAAAAATACCTAGAAAAGACCAATCAGGAGGGCTTATCGTGCATATATCATACCAGACCACATGAAGACGATATTTTTTTGGATAACAAAGCTATGAATAATATTTGTTGTCAGAGTTTTTTTCTGGAAATAAAGCTGAATTTTTGAAGGCTTTGTTTTCATGGAAGCGGGAAGCAACAGAAGATGTGGCCTTGTGTGAAATAAAGATTTAACTTACCAATCTTTTTTCTCTTTTGGTAAGACCATTTCCTTGAAATCTAAAATCCAAAGAAAAACAAAAAAAAGTCATTTTAGCATGCAAATAATAATAATAAATTGGTGGCCTTTCATGTGATGTCATGCTGTAGGAAAACTTGTCTGTTCTGCAACTAAGGAGTTGATATTCAAATTTGTCCATACAAATGTAAAACCGTAAAGTTTCGTGAAAATCACAAGCAAACTTTAAATCCGAAGACAAGTTTTCTTTAAAAATCAATTTTACAAAGAAATTTATGTTGACAGGCAGCTACAGGCGAAATTCGGCTTGCCAATATACATTTCTTTGTAAAATTTGTAATGTTCAAAAATTTATACATTCTCTGCTGGATTTATCGGCAATCTTCACGAAACTTTACAATTTTACTATTCAAGATTTTACTGTAAACTCTCTTTTTCTGGCCGATAAAACGGATATATATACTGTATATATTTTTCCAATAGAGTGACATCACAGTGAAATCCTCAAATACCCCCTGAGTTGTTCCTGTGTATCTATCTATCTCGTCTTGAAATTGTGATATTTTTCATGAAGGCTATATATTAATGAGGGTGCCAATGGGGGTATACCCAATTGTTAGTTAACTATTGATTTCAGGAGAAATGCTATAATAATTTTACAAGCGCTGGCGATAATATTAAGAAAAGATAATGAAATTTGTCAGTTAACTATACTATTTTTTGGCCAATTGAGTTAACTATTGACCCCATTGGCACCCTCATGAGTTGTAGAGTATGAAATTCGTGAAAGATAAAGATGATGAATGTACTTACTTTTACAGAAGCCGCATTGCCTGAAGCAATAATGACTGAGGAAGAACCGAGGTCTTGGAAATTTACCCAGACACCAGAAACGATGGCCAAACTGTTTGCATGCGTGGGGATATCTATCTTTACAAACTGTAACGCAAATGTAAGCATTTAACAAATTTACAATAACAAAAACAATAGCAATTGATAACAACTTCTAGTTTTTTTATTGACAGCAAGAGCAACAGCAACGGCAACAGCAGCAGCAACAGTATCAACAACAGCAGCAGCAACAGTAGCAACAACCACAACAGCAACAGCAGCAGCAAAAACAACAGCAACAGATGCAGCAGCAGCTTGCAGCAGCAACAACAGAAAAGACAGCAGCAGCAACATTGCAACAGTATCCATTTACAAAGAAACTAATGAATATTTACATACTCTGAAAATGAAGTAATAACCCATATTAACTTTATGCCTCAAATGAAATATAGAAATATGAAATGATTTGTTTAACATTTGAATTTGTAGGGCAAAGAGTAAAATCTCTCTTACCACAAATTAAATTATGCGAGTAGGAAAAACACTGCTTTCACTATACTTTTATTTTCGTTCAATATTTTGTTTAAAATCGAATGGAAATTAGTTGTTTTCTTCTCTAGGCTTTCTCTAGTCTAGCCTTTACTCGTTCAGTCGTTTTATCAGGACAGTTGAATGCTCGACTCTGCCTGATATGCCTACAAAAAGGTTCTATTTTTAAATCTCCAGCTATTCATTTTAGTAATGAAGAGAAGCATGCAGCCGTTCATATTCAGATTCCATCTGGGGGGCAAAATCAAAAATGGATTTTGAACTCCTGCAGGTAATATTCTTCTTCAGACTAGGTGGTTGCTGTAATACAAGGCTGTGTCATTCAAGTGGTGCCACACAGTAAAACCATTTTAATCAACCGTTATAGACACCAATCAGTAGTTTAAGAAAACAAAACAAAATCAGCACCTCATTCAATAAAAATCAATAGAAACTCGAAATTGCCCTTAGGAAGACTCAAGAACAATGAAAAATGGCCCATTGTGTAAAATCCACTAACGAATCATTTTGTATTCTGACTTCAACAAAATAAATAAATAGCCGTTATTTTAAATAAGGTAAACACGTATGTATTAACCGCGAAAAGCTATTTAACAGACTAAGGCCCTCTGTTTCTATGACTGAAGTATGACCAATAATTTTTCCTGTTTTAACGAAGAAAAACTTGAGGGCCCGACGAAAAACCGTCTCGATCAAATGATTATAGCCAAGCGGTCTACTGTCGGTCAAGGAGACTTGAAGTATAAATGGATCATAAGTGGTCATTCCTTTTTTCTATTATTATTTTCATGATAATAGACCCCGCTAATAAAGAGTTTTAGATTTACGTTCACGGCAAACGTGAAACGTCAGTTGATCAGTAAAAAATTCTTTTAAATTACTGAAAAAGAATCGCAAAAACGTCCAAGTAGTAGAAAAACAAAAGAGTATTTGCGCTTAGTGAGAGGGTTTGTAAAAGGTAAAGTAAAATACAGGAAAACTATGAAAACGTGGTCACGTTTGCCGTTTGCGGGAAGAAAAAAAAGTCAATCTAAAAGTCTCTATTAATGCCAAGCTAATCAATGGCCAATTTAAGTGTTTCTTGAATACTTACAAGGACATCCAACACCTGGCCTCTTGTCATCGCTGACGGCTGGTGTAACGCCATCATAACAGCATCCATATTTAGACTTGTAACATGCTGGAGGGGAGGCAGCCTTTCCTAGAAATTATGAAGCATTTCGTGAAATTTTAAAACTAAAATGGCGTTGATGACGTCATATGAGTGCAGCAATCAATGCATCAACATTGATATAATAATATATTGATAGTATATTAATACAAATCTTGTACTAGTGTACCTGAAGAAGGCAAGTAATGGCTTGCCGATCGTTTAAGCAAAAACATTCCCACCTATGGTGTGCCGGCCTTTTATATTTATCTAGTTTCAAAATAGTGATTCATCGTACCCACTATAGCGACATTAGTGTTGCTTGTGGCGTTTTCAAATTATTGCATTCATCAACATTTACATTGCTTTTATTAGTTTTAGCACATTTTTTCCCTCAACAAACATCTCGGAAAGGAAAGTTTAGACTGGCTTATAAACTGCGCATGTACAATGCGCATGTTCAGATCGTTTCCAGTACCCTCGCGATCCTCCGCCAACTAAAGAAAATCTTTAAAATAAACACGAAAATATGTCTGCTAAGATACAACGTTGGTTGAATTTACTTCGCTTAATTTGAAGTCTGAATGGTATGAACTATGGCGTACAACATACAAGTTTCAAGAACTCAGTGATTTTACGTTTTGACTTCGTTTGTCATTAAATAAGTCTATTTGTCAGACAACTGATTTGCAGACTTTACAATAGCAAGAAAATTTATTTGTGTGGCTAAATTGGATAATTGTTTTTGATAATCTAGAGAAATCTAGAGTATTTGCTCAGTTTATTTTCGACTAATCAGATTAATTATATTAATTGTAATTGTTACTCCTCTTTTTCAAAGTGATATGAAGAATATCGTATTTATAATTACAACCTATGAAACCACAAAAGTTTGAAATCAATTGAGCGAACTTCCTTTCCGTCAAAAATATGTGCTTGAAAAAATAATTTGTAATTGTTACTGATTTGCTTCGTTCCATACCTTGGTTTTTACATCTTCCACAAGACTTGGGGCACAACTCGCTCATTTCGGACCATTTATCAATAGCTTCGCAGTCTCCATTAGCTTTCATTTCTTTGCACAGTTTGTCTTTGTCGTAACAGAGAAGAGCTGTAAACAAAAAGTCAACAAAAATGTGAAAAATTAATGACTTTAAAATCTGAACTCAAATATCTGAGAAATTACTAAGTGCCTGATTTTTCCATGGTTTAGTTCTAAAAATTTTCCTTAATTGCTTTTTATATTTTTATCTATCTTATTTAACCATGTTTTTTTCGTTGTTCTCTCCAAAAACCGAACAAAGAAGCTCATCTGAGAGATTGTTTTTAGTTATATTTAAGTGTTAAAATTACAAAATATTTCTCAGAATGAATAATAAAGTTTTGATTGGATTTTATTTGAGAGACTTAGTACGAAAACAAGATATGGTATGTGACTTACACGAACATCCTTCCTTGTTCCAACCTAAAGCGTCAGTGACACCATCTGGACAACAACCATATTTACTCTTATGGCAATCAAGAATACCTGAGGAAAAAGAAAAAAAGGTTAAAAAAAAAAAAAATTTTAGTCAAAAACTAGTAATAGTTTTAAAATTTCCCTAAAAATTTTAACACTGATTTTTCTATCTCACATATTCTTTTTTACAAAGAGAGACGTACGTCCGATATAAGCTAAAGTAATAGATCCTTTTAATGTTTAAGTTTCCTTCCTATTTACTTATAATTGTCTTGAAGGATAAAGGAGATTCTTTCAATTTTGAAATCATTATCCCTAGAAGGGAACAAAAGAGAGAACAAAAAAACCCCCTTTTTTTTTCAAAATACTTACGATGAACTTGGTCACAAAACGTCAAATCGACGACCGAAAGAATATAAATTATTGCTAAGATAGAAGCACACATATTGAGAGATTTTGACATGATTCTTATAAGTTAGTTCCACTTGTAGGCGAGTGTCAGTGAGTGTATCGTCTTTGGTTATGATCGCTGCTTGGGTGAGCAAGCAGTCTTTAAATACGTAAGCCCATCGCTGGGTTTGAATAATAAGGTCATATCAGTAACCTTTTTCCTGATTCATTGCCCAAACATCAAACATTTTCACCGCATTCAAAGGCTCATTCAACAAATATTTGTCATTTTTATATCGATCATTATGGCTGGTCAGAGTGCAATACTCGGTAATACTCTCATCCAACCGTTCTTCCGTTCAGTGTTAAAAAATTGTTAATCTTAATGGTCCAACATTAAGTCATAAAGACCTCTCTGGTGATGTAAATGATCCACTCAAGAGGAAACACATTGAGAACGGATCGTAGGTGTTCGTGATGTATCGCAGTATATCAGTGAGCATGACTGTGCCCAGATTCAACCCATGTACTGGCTATTTCGCCACAAACGTCACTCATTCATTAAATGTGGTAGGAAAGGTTTGGCCAACCCTAGGGAACTGAGTAAAAAGAGGGGTCTCTTCCGTTAGAATTCCGAATCCCTGATCCAAGCGATATTATACTAATTTCCTACTGGTAAATTATTGTAAAACCCTTTGAAGCATAGATAATGTTTTGACGATGAGACCTGTTAGTGACCTAATATAGTGCTAATGATTATTGAGCGTTATATTTGTAATAATAATGATAACTTTAATTTATATACCGTGCATATTTCATATGCATATGCTCACATGAGCGCAATTGTAAGTCAACAATACTGATGAACTAAAGACGCAGCACCTGGAGATACTAAAAATAAATCCGTTTTGTTCCATATATTTCAGGAAATTTTGCATAACATAAATATTTTCAGTTTTTGGTACAAGACCCTTCTTTTGCGGTTTTGCCTTATCTCCAATTGGCAATGAACCCTTTGAAAAATCCACTCCATACCGACTGCATGAGTTTGAAGTTCTTAGTAACTTATTTTATTTGTATTAAAAGTAAACTGACTATTTGTTTTACTGTATAATCATGCTTAGTACGTGTTGCAGCATAAGCTTTTAAAGCATGTTGGAAAACTCTAGATTTTGCTGTACGGCCATCCGTGATACGACTTGGCTGTCACACATACGTATATATATAATAATCGTGTTGCATAGCGTCAGCATTTCATTATTCACTGCCTATTTCTACTACGTTTTGCTCTTTTGTTAGCAACCATGAACTATAAAGTACATGATTATAACTCAGTAGGTACACTTCGTTGTCCTTTTTTGGCACTGTCAAAAATGAAGAAACCTATTGGGTAAGGTATGCCGAAAATTTTTTTTATAAAAACAAGGATTAATGAATTAGAATCGGATCGCCTTCTGGCATGTTCCCGATAAGCCAAATAAAAAGGAAGTGAAAGGTTTGTAATCAGAAACGACTTGGTAAAAATATCGTTATGGGTTTTGGAAGTGAAGGTCACGTTTGCATCCGTGAGAAATCATTTCATGTGGTAGTGCCCTGAGGGAGACACTTATATAGCGAGCTCTTCCGTTGATTACACAAGCAATAACTGAAGCACGTTCAAAGATCTTTCAAAAGACAATCACTTACTAACAACGGGATTCTTAGTTTTCATTTCTAATTTATTGTTTTTGCTCATTGATAGATGTGATTATCGTATATCTATATTTGTATCGTTGCGTCTACCTTCTCAGAAGCATATTCATAAGGCCATTAATTTTGAGTGAGATCATGATTTCTGCACCCACAAATTCTCCTGATAAAAGCATCTTATATTTGCTGTGTTTTCTAGTTTCCTTGCCCCCCACATTCTAACCCACGACATTTCCTATTCCAGTTATCGATCCCACAAGGTTGAGCTTATAACGGTTAATTTAGGACTAATAAATTTAACAATTTCATTTCCAATTGTCGTGCAATAACAAAGCCTTCCTGTGGTTAACCACAATGAGATTGCACGACAAACACGCCTCTTATGGAAGTGTTTTATACTTTCTAATATAAATACGCCTCCGGAAATACCTTTTTATTCGTATGTTGCTCGATGAGCTCCTTTTAGTAATAAGGGCCGCGGGAAATGAGACTCCACATCCTCTGGAACTGGCTTAGATGAGGTGAGGTTGGTTTGGCTGTTGACCAAGCAACTGAAGGCGTGTGAAAACAGAAGAAGGATTAGATTATAGAAAACTGTTTTGTTTTGAGGAAAGTTTGATTACAGAAAAGGAAACTAATTATTTAAAAAATGGATAATGCACAAACCAGTGTTTGAATTTTTTTAAACATGTTATTTCCCCCCCCAAGGATTGTAATAACAGGGACACCTCTTCAAGATGGTAGCCGGCGTGTGCACCCCGACTTAATATTTAAATCTGGTGGGTATGGCTGAGTGCGCGCAGGCTACACTATGGTTAATTTTTTAAAGGGGACTTTAAGAAAGTGTTTATTTTTGTGGAACAGGAAGAAAACAAGGAGAACCCGGAGAAAAATCCTCGAAAAACGCAGGAGAGATCCATGCAAGGCCAAACTGTACCCTTGCTAGACATTTTGGGATTGGATCTCAAGTAGCTTTGGCTAGATGGAAGAGAACATGAGCTGCAGAGCACAACAGCTCATATCAGTATATATCTACATTTATCCGAGTCCCTCAAAGGGGGTACCCATCACAGATAGTATATATAATCATAGTAGCTAGCCACTTTTTGATTTCTTATGACTAATGACGGTACAACGCCACCGTTATACGGTACGGAACTGATGCCACCCTTTGAATCAATAAAATAAAATAACTACTATTTCAATCGGATATCTAGACCACAGCAGTTATCACGTCCACGCGGGTTAGTACCGGCTATATATGACAGATGAACTTTTGGCCCGGTTTTACGTAACGTCTGGGATCGGCGTCACCACCCGCCCACCATTATTATATCTCAGTCTTTTTCCAAATATTTTTAGACGGTAAAGATAACACCTACAAAATCAGTTATTTTGAGATCATAAGCGATGATTTGAATTCTATCCCGACCACCTCTTGTACAACAACTGTATAATGCTGGCGCATTATTCTCAACAAAATACTAATGAAGATTCTGGTCAGGCGTTTAATTAGTCACAAACTAAGGAAAATTGGCCAATGTATTTATGGAAAATAAGGGAGGCCATTGCATTTAAGTTATTATTTATTTCACTATTAGCTATCACTAATATTGTTTTAGATCGTCACACACTTTAGCCAAACTATGCATTCGAATAACTGTTAGTAAATTGGTATAAATGAGAGTCAAATGAAATAAAATAAAAAGGAAAGTGGATATAACCAGCTAAAAACTAGTGTGAGCTGTGTCGGTGCGTTTCTAATGAAACAGTAATGATAAAAGGGTAAATTATACACCGTGAAAAGATGGAAAAATTTACTGACGTTTCGGACGCTAGTCCTTCCTCTTTTACTCCAACGAAGGACTAGCGTCCGAAACGTCAGTAAGTTTTTTCATCTTTTCACGGTGTATAATTTACCCTTTTATCATTACTGTTAAAAAGGAAAGTATGAGAAATTCTTCATCCCATGAAATCCTGTTAAATCAGAGCTGAAATCTTCTGGTACCAGCTGTTATTCTAAACTAGATATTTTTGGTTGTCATCATTTGACATTAACATTATCTATATTTTATGTATAGAGAAGCAGTAGTCATAAATTAAACTTTCAAAAATCGTTGGTACGTAGAGTAAATTATTCCCTTTTTTATAATCACTTCAGTGTCAGTTTATAGTTTATTGTTATTGTAAAGCGCATGGGACGATGTATAAATGCGCTATATAAGAACCCCCCATTATTATTATTATTATTATTATTATTATTATTATTATTATTACATTACGTGATCATTATTAATATCATTAATATTACATATGGTACAGTTATT
>NW_022261483.1:46565-62729 GCF_009602425.1 Actinia tenebrosa | reverse complement strand
TGACAATGTGATGACGGGATTGCCAAACTAGCAAAGCATAGGTCAAGCTATTAATCTTGAAAAGAACTGAAGAGCATATTTTGTATCATGTTTTTTTCTTTTTCCATATCACGTGAATCCACACTACATTGACAATGTGATGACGGGATTGCCAAACTAGCAAAGCATAGGTCAAGCTATTAATCTTGAAAAGAACTGAAGAGCATATTTCGTATCATGTTTCGTAAAGGTTAGTTATATAGTTAAAGAATAAGAGCGTTGTTCAGTCGTGTTACGTACAAACAACCAAGATGAGTGCTGCTGTTCGTGGAACCATGTTTGGTCTGTTGCTGATCTTCTTTATTTTGACTGCCAGCAACAGCATCTTGAATGCAGCCCCAGTTAAAGGTAAGTATGTCTAGATGAGTGAAAAACAACTGAAGACGTGTAGTTCACTTTATTTCCGGGTTTTTTTGTTGCAGATAATGTTTGTTCCAAGCCGATGGACATCGCCTTCATTATGGATGTCTCGGGAAGCATCGGTAGAAAAGGATTGAAAACGATGAAAGGCTACGCGAAAATGGTAGTAGACCATTTTGGCATGTCCGATCAAGGGAATCACTACGCTATAATGACATTCGCTAAAGACCCAAGAATCCTAGTAGACTTTAACACGTTTACTGGAAGTACAGCGAAAAGCGCCAACCTGAAATTTAAGATCCATCAAATGCATCGTATTGACTGGAATGGAGGTTCATTCATTGATAAAGCTTTGCTTGCAGCAAATAGCACACTCTTCACCGTTGGAGCTGGCATGAGACAAAACGCATTGAAGGTTAGTTGTAGTGTTAGGGGTGTTTGTTGGCGCTGATGAAAATTTAATTTAAAATTATTAAATGGAATCAAGTGTATTCTACCAATAAGCTGATAAGCAGCTGTAACCGTTTCTATCCTTGGCTTGGGCCAAGCTCTGCCACGCCGAACTTTTATTTACAATGGCTCTTTTTTTTCTCTCTTTGTGTAGACTTGTAAACACCACAGTAAAAACCCGCGTATAAGAACCTAGGGTTTTTCAAGTTAGCCTAAACAGGTTCTTATATAAATGGTATTTAGTGTTAAATTAGGCTAACTAGGTTCTTAATTAGGTTCTTAACTTTTGTTCAAGAAATAAAGTAGTATTTTTTAATACTGTAGTCTGATCTTTAATGTCCAATTACAGTATTCTTGAAAGCTTGGGTAATCAAAGGTTCATCTCAGTTTCATTTTAACTTGGATTTTCTTTTTTCAATAAGGACATGTTCTTTACAGTAACCATGTACAGTTATAGTGTTTATAGCATTATTGTGTACAGACTGTGTTATAAATATATTTTTGAAAAGATTGATTCTATTTTTTCTTCTTTTTTATAAATAAGAACCTGTTTTAGGATTTTAGCCTAAAATGGTTCTTATGTGAAGGGTGCTTAAAAAATGAAATTTTAGCCTAACAGGTTCTTAAATTTTAGGTTCTTATACGCGGATTTTTACTGTATTGCAATCGTACCGCGAGTCATTTGTTTCTATTTCTGTTTTACCTTCTGCGCAATCTCCGCAATCCCAAAGCCTGCGTTTCTTCAGCGAAGGACGATGGCTCTAGCTGGCATCAGAGCATGGCACAATCCATTTTTTTGAGACCAGGATTTTTTTGGACTTTCGGTATCAGAGAGCGCATGCGTTAAAAGACTTGCCAAAAATAAGAAAAACATGTTCCCGATTTCTAATTCTTACTAGATTTTTTAATTCGATTTTTACTTTGATTACTTTGATTTACTTTTGTTATATTTCACTTCCCGAAAATTGCGCATGCGCCAAAAAGGGATTGTACCAGAGCCCTCGTTCCTCGCCGCAGGCTAGAAGAAACGCAGGCTCTGGCTACGAGATTGAATGACAAATAGCTATATGTAGTCAGACTACGTTTTTTTGTAAATATTCATTTGTTTTGTTTTAGGCTGCTATTATTATGACAGATGGCATTCAAACAAAACATCGGGGACCCTTCACTTCTCCATATAAAGCCGCACGTGGATTGCAAACAAAGGGTGTTCAGTTAATTGCAGCGGGGATTGGCACAGCTGTCGATGTAATCGAGCTCATGGACATTACAGGGAAAATGGAAAATGTTTTCAGTGTTGGTCGTTTACCGGAACCAGCGAATTTAGAGTTGATTGCAAGAACACTGTGCTCAAGTAAGGATTGCTAACAATTGTAATTTCTAAGGTTTTATAAATAATTTACATGAAATAGTCTAAGATAAAGAGAAAATAAAATCCACTTTGTTTCTCGTCTTACCAATCCATCTTCTTTATCCTTCCCTGTCACGCGTTACCTTCTCCTACCACTACTCTCGCAAACTTTGTTTCTTATCCCCATAATTGTGACCTGTGTATTCATTCTCTCTCATAATTTGGCAATCAGTGTATTTGGGAACCCCTTGTTTCGCGCGACCGGGATTCCTGTGTTAATAATCCCATCATGCCCCGGGGAGGAAGACAAGATGGCCCTGCCCTGAATCAAGACGCAGTGAAGACGTAGGGGACTACGATGTTTTACAATCATATTATCTACCGCCAATAAGTACGTTGTTATCATGAAAGATAACAAGGATTAAAGGAAGATTTGTATAAAAACAGCCCCGATCTTAATAATCTCGATCCAAGCGGACACAGGAATTCAGCTTCATTCGAAATCATGAAACTGAATGCATACCCTAATCGGTCCCATAATTCCTTGCCATTCATTTCGTTACCAGTTAAACTTTAAATATTGTAATTATATTTGTCGTTGTTGTTGTTTTACAGAACCGACTGCAGTCCCCACCACTTCAACCCCTTTGAAGTGAAACATCTCTGTCATTCACTGGAATCGTCCCGCAAGACGTCTTTCAAAAACATGATGATTGTAAAGTTTAGAGTTCTAGAATCCCAATGTTAATTAAAGATTGGCCGCATTATGAAAAGAAAGTTTGTCACTTATCTTTATGCCCCTCCACTTCTCTTGACTCTCTTGTCTCCCGAAGCGGGTTTTTATTCAAGCGAAGCGGGAATTTGTCGAGCGGGGACGCAGAGGGTGACAGTCTAGTGATACTTGTGTTTTAACTTGGTAGTCGCATTAGTAGTTATTTCTAAATATACGTTATCTTGAAGGTATATGTTTCTCACTCATACTAAAACCGTTCTAATATTTTACGAGGAGGACCCAGAGAAGGCCTGAGTCTGCATCTCACTTGCCACTTTTCTTTTTTTTATTTTTTCTTTCTTTTTTCTCTTCTTTTTTTTTCTTTCTTTTTTGCCATCATTGGCCAAGTGCCATCATTGGCCAAGTGACACCATTGGCCAAGTGACATCATTGGCCTAGTACCATCATTGGCCAAGTGCCATCATTGGCCAAGTGCCATCATTGGCACCAAAGTCCCAGGGGAACCCTTGTACCAGTGACCCAGCGGCACCCTTGAAGCAATGTCTCATAGTTTTTCTCTGTCTACTCCGGGTTTTATCATGCAACCTGTAAAACCTAACATTCACGCTAAATTGCAATTCGAACTGTTAGGTCGCTCTGCCCTGACGCAATGCTGATCAGTCCCGAGGTCGTTACAGGGTATCGATAAAATTCATTTGATGGTTATATAAAACCTCTAATTTGACTTCCTTACCAACTGAGTCTGCGTGTGAGTACAGGTTGTGGCAAATGTTCCAAAACGCATCCCACATGGAAACAAGGGACCATGCAAGCTACCCCGTCAGCAACACGGGCGACATACTGGGTCTGCTGGTCATAGCAAGGGGTTAATCATCTACGGTCTAGGGGCCGATTAACCTCTCCCTTAGGCTTCGGTCGAGCTTCCTGATCAGTCTGTAAATCCAGGGATAGCGGTGTCGGGGTCGAAATCTCCGGCGTAGCCGTAAATGCTTCGCGCTGCCATACGACGGTTCAGCACTCGATGTCTGGAAGTATGGTCCTCAATTATTCAATCAATAAAAAAGTTTTAAAATGTTCCTAAAAATATAGAGATTTAGAAAGGCCAAGAGGAATCCTTAGTGTGCATTA
This sequence comes from Actinia tenebrosa, assembly GCF_009602425.1. The sequence goes on along the minus strand of NW_022261483.1, from coordinate 58,668 downwards.
GTTGCGTTTTTACTAACCACGCTTCTGATTTTGAGTCCGAAAATAATCAGTCCTACCTTAGCTAAAAATTTCATTTAATATTTTCCTAACCATTCAACGGACGCTTATTCTTTTCTTCAGAAACTGGAAAACGAGTTAGTCGAGTATCAACCTACCTATGATGACATCAGCAGGAGATCCGAGTTGCTGGCCGAAGACCAGTTCCTGAGCGATGAGGACAAGCAAGCTCTGAATGAAGATATGGAGGACGTCAAAACACGATGGGACAACGTGGCCAACGTTAAAGAACAGAAAATGAAAAGGTGAATGAAGATGAATGATTTATAAGAAAATGGCATGGCAGCCATGTTGGATGATAGAAGTAGTCTGAAAGCATGGGGAGCTTCACCAAGATGGCAGTAAAACCAATTGTAAACCAGTACTATGATATTATATGTTAACTGTTGTATTTCGCTTTACCACAGGGTGGAAAACAGAATTAGTCAAAAGGAAAAGAGAAAACTAAACGATTTGATTGACTGTCGAGCTGATATCAAGAACCTGAATGACTGGATTACTAACAAGAATAACCAGTTTGACAGGTTAAGCCCAGTAGCCGATGACTTACCAACCCTCTTGAAACAACGAGACGAACTCAAGGTAAAGTTGTCGTATTCCAATCGCATTTATCAAATTCAGAGGAGGACTGGTAGAGCCCTCCTTCTTCCCTGAAGTAGTTCGGTCGATAGAGCAAAACCATCGACATTTGCAATCTCTTGTTCCAGCCAACTTCTCTTCCGCGTAGGAAAGGCACATTGCACATCAAAAACTGAATTACACTGAGAAACCTATCTTAATATTTGGTTTCATTGTTTTGTTCTTCAGGATTTCTCAAAAGATATCGCAGATCACGACCCTAAATTCACCGAATGCATCCAATCAGCTCACAAGCTATCCAAAGACCCCGCCCTGTCGAAGGACGAAAGTGACGTCATCCAAAAAGATGCTGAAAAATGCGAAGAAAGATGGGATGGGCTCAACGAGAAAGTACGACAACGTGTAGAAAGGTAATGATAATATGTTCGTACAACCATCTCATATTGGTAGAGGTTTTTTGGTGTCTACTTTGATTCGAGGGTTTTTTAAAATACAGGGTAACAGGTTTGTTAGCCACCGACCAAAGTAATCAGTCGGAACTAAATTTCAGCGTGCAGCTCTCAGCTAACGAGTTCGCATGTTTATGAAAATAGCAGTTAGTGCTACCCTCGTAAAACAAGGACGATTTGGGTACCACTGTATGATAAAATATTAATGTAATATAATTTCTTTCAGTATTGTCGAACAATTGCCTCCACTGCAAAGGAAGCAAAAGGAACTTCTTGGCGACTGGGACGACAAGCTCGACAGGTTTAAAAAATCCATAAAGAAATCCTACAATAACCTCGATGAACAGCGAGCGAAGTGGCCCTTGGTAAGCTCGAGTTTCATAAGTACCCCGATTAAAGATTGATTAGTTTGCGATGACTTATCGATTTGTTTATGTTTGTAGAAGGAGGATAAGCTTGTTTCGTCGGTTGACTTGACAGACGAATTGATTGAAAGAGTTGATCAAAACGAAACTGTTGAATGGAGACCAACTGTAGATACGTCCAATGAACAACTTGCTAAGTACGAATACAATAGGCCTTTTCGGCCTTTCTTTTTTTTCTCCTTTCCTTCCTTCCATCCCTCCAGTCATCTATCCATTCATCCATTCACCCATTCACCCACTAACCCATCCACCCATTCACCCACTAACCCATCCACCCATTCACCACTAACCCATCCACCATTCATCCACGACTCATCCTTTTTCCCCCATTTTACATTTTCACCAATGTAAAACGCGTTTTCCCTCCGCAGAATACGCGTTAAGTTACAGAGGATCCAGCGAGACAAGAAGAACCGCAAATGGTCTTTCATCGAAGCGATCAAAGGAGTATTTGGCTTTGGGCGCAAACCAAAGAAAACAGGCATAAATCTTGACAGCCTGATTATCCAATTTGAAGAACACGAGGTAACGCTTCACGCTTCACATTGTTACGCAAAGCTATTGACTTCCTATAGTCACGCCATCTCATAATCCTATTGTTTGTTTAGGATCTAATGCAAGAGGTGTCGTCACTTCAACGACCAGCCAATGAGATCGTTGATTCTTGTAACACAATCACCGCCAGTCGTGACGTAGAAGAGCAGAACATCATGAAGGTGGATGGAGAGATGCGCGCTGTGAATGCGCAGTGGAATACACTGAACTTTAAAGTTATTGAAAGGGAAAATAGGTAAGACATTATTACTACTACTAATGATGATGATAATAAAGATAATAATGATGACGATGATGATGACGATGGTGATGATGATGATGGTGATGGTGATGATGATGATGATGATGATGATGATGATGATGATGACGGTGATGATGACGATGATGATGATGTTATGCTAATAATAATAACGATAATGATAATTTATTTCATCCAATGTTGCAGTATAAACTGAATTTCAAATTAGCTTAGCAATATAAATTTGGAGAAACATGGATATTATTAGTAATAAATTAATAATTAATAATATGATAATATTAGCATACATATATAATACATACATTAAATATTTGAAACAACGGTTGCACTTTATGTGATAATTATTCATAGTTATGACACATAAAAACTCTAATACCATATTAACTGTCAGCATTTTTCCATGAAGTTCCTGCCTTCTCAAATTAAATGTGACTGACAGAAACCTTCACTTAAATCAATATTGATTTTTGCGAGAGACATTAAGATCTCTTGGCGATCCGTGTTTGCTTACCGGCGCATTCTCGTGTAACTGGCTTCAAATCCTACACAAATCGGTCTTTCCTTCTTGTTCGTGCTAACAAACCANGCTCCCTGTGGTACAAGGTATAGACTCGCAGCACAATAATCTATAGTCTTGGTCCACATTTCAATCAAGCTTTTTGCGATCTACCTTCCCAAACTATTTTAAGCGTTTGTGCGAAATGCTATTGAATTTTAAAGTATCATCAAGGCGTTTACAAGAAAAGCCTAAAATGAGGCTTAAACTTCACTAAGTCTTCACTTTGTTTCTCTTCATCTTCTTCGATCTTGATCGTCATGCACCCCAGAGAAACAAGGTCCTTGGATGACATATCGTGGATGGCCGCTGACAAGCAAAGATCGATGCCATTCACGGTTTGTACTACTTTCTTGAGTTGAAGACAGATGGCAGCTTCGGTGTTGTGGAGCTCTACTTTACTACAAGCGGATTTAAAACGACGAGAAACTAGAGTAAAGTTAACGGAAAGAAAATTCAAATTAGATTCCATTCCTGGACTACAACCACATGGTTCAAAATCCCTTGAGGTAAAGATACAATGAAACAGTCACCACGTTGGTTGATCTAACGAGAGAAGCTAATGAGGATTTGCCACCTTCAACCATCATGGAGGCTATGACGTAACATGCACCTTCAACCATCATGGAGACTATGACGTAACATGCACCTTCAACCATTATGGAGGCTATGACGTAACATGCACCTTCAACCATCATGGAGGCTATGACGTAACATGCACCATCAACCATCATGGAGGCTATGACGTAACATGCACCATCAACCATCATGGAGGCTATGACGTAACATGCACCTCATGTATGAATGACTAAGTTGATTTTCTATACAAAGAGATTAGGACCAAAAGGTTGAAATGATGTAAACTCTTCTTCTATATCTCTCTATATCTCTAGCTCTTCCCAATTCAAACCATGACTAGTCAACAAATGCCCACCTTTTTAGTGGAGATAGGTAGCGTTTGCAGCCGTTTTAGTATTTCGTACTGAAATTTCCTCCTCGCTAACATCGTTAGTAGGGGAGGAAAAAGGGGATGAGGGAGAGGGAAACTGGAGGTATGACCAAGACCAAAAGAAAATATGGGGGAGGGGGTGATTGGCTTAATTTGTATACGCACCTGGAGTGTATACTCTGAAATGTTTGACCTCATCCACCGCGAGAGAAACCCATAGTCCCTGGTCAGTAAAACCAAACATGTCCATCAAAATGACATCCTTATACCTAACCATAGACCTTTTATCTTGGACGCAAGGTTTTCCCTTTACAGACTAAATGTCATTCTCTTGAGAACGAGATGTCAAAAAATATAAAACAGTCTTCCGTTTTAGATACTCTATTTCAAGGCTGAATTACGATGCTGAGAGGACTCGAGATAAGCGTAGGATACCACGACGCGGCTCYTTTTTGAGATAACAAATTAACGAAAAACACTGTTTTATTTTTCCTGTAAAAATCGAAATTCAGAGCCAAAGCGCATGCGCAAGTGAGCGTTTTAGTTACCATTATGTAAAATGGTATTACGACCAACCAGAGCGCGCGAAGGAGCTCAGTCATTTTGAAATTTTTGTTTGAACCATCTTCATATTTGTCCTCTCATGCTCAACCATTAAACAAAGAAATGATACTCTAGAGAATGACAAATGGTTTGAAATAGGGAAAAAACTTAACGCCCAAGTTAAAGCGGCTAAAGAGTGATTTCCTTTGAATGCCATTTCTACGTTTACTGGTTGCTCTTGTGAAGATATATATATCGTTATGGAAAAAATTCGAGCAAATAAAGAGGTCTGAAAAGAGGTCCGAAAGAGGTCTGAGACAAGGAAAGATTACACCCAAAGTCAAAGCTATTTCATTTTAGAAATGAAATGAAAAATACGATAGGGAAAAAAGAGTTTATGGACACCTATAATAAACATTGTCATCGTCAAAGGTGATAGGCGATAGGCCATTCCGACATGGAAATGGTTTAGTTGAATACAAAGAACATTGAATGGTCTCAACATTAAGGTCCATTTCAGTTCTTGAAGAGAATAAGAAGCAGAAACACAAGTTATTCCAGCTATTCTTGGATCTTGGAATGACCTATCTCCTGTATCGCTTTTCGCCTATCGACTTTATTGGCAACGTTTATTGAAATAGGTGTATCCATTTGATTGTCCAATTACCTTTCCTTTCTGGCTGGCATCGACTTTACCACATACTGACAAGAAATAAAAAGTTTAAAGTGAGTACAAACTTTTTTAGCCTTGTTCTTTTATGGCAAATAAGCAGCCGTCGCGTGTTGTAGCCATAGTATAGTGACTGCGCTATATTGTTAACTACACGCTGTGATTAGATGATCGCTGGTTACGGTATAGCGTACCGCGTCGTGTTGTAAGTCACTGAGAACAAAACGTTTCACACACATAACGAAAAACACTGTTTTATTTTTCCTGTAAATATCGAAATTCAGAGCCGAAGCGCATGCGCAAGTGAGCGTTTTAGTTACCATTATTATGTAAAATGGTATTACGACCGAAAACCGAAACGCAATTCACCTTTTTTCATACATCGGTTCAATGGTCAAACACAAAGCATTCAGTTGAGATTGAAAGGTTGAAATTTGAATGATCCTTTGAATTATGGTATTACGACCGAAAACCGAAACGCAATTCACCTTTTTTCATACATCGGTTCAATGGTCAAACACAAAGCATTCAGTTGAGATTGAAAGGTTGAAATTTGAATAATCCTTTGAATTATAGTACCTTGGCGCCTCGCTTGAGCGCTTTGTGTTTGACCAGTGAACCGATGTATGGAAAATGGTGAATACTGAAGTTTCAACTTCTCTGTTGCTCAGGGTTAGACTCGATTTTGTGTAGAATATTCATGTGTTCCAGTGAAAGTACGTCGAATTTCAAAGTTTGTGTTCGTTTGAAGATGTACATTCTATACTTTATTGTTGCATGGGCAGTATTTGTGAATATTTTGATAGTACAATAAGGCTAACCCTGAGTCGAGTAAATGAGTGTTTAGTCAAGGAACACAGTGGAAATCGAAGTAGGTATATTTATAACGTATACTTACCTTTTGTTTGGTAGCGAGGAGATAGCACGACCTTTCTACAGCAGATACACTGTCTGGGCTGAGGGCAGGTACAGGTGTTTGAAGTCTTCCCATCCGCGTCGGCTTGTTTCTCCACGTCACGTGGTGCAAAGAAACCAAGAAAGTTTTTCTGATGGGTATGAAAAAATAAACTTCAACCAAGTATCAATCTTAGACAACCCTGCACGAATTAAAAAAAAACCTCTGGGCTGATCTAAGTCAGGGCACGGCTTACTCACAGATCCGATACCCTGAAACAACCTCTGGTCTGATCTAAGTCAGGGCAAGGCTAACTCACATTTCAAACCCTGAAACAACCTCTGGGCTGATCTAAGTCAGGGTATGGCTAACTCACAGATCAAACCCTGAAACGACCTCTGGGCTGATCTAATTTAGGGAACAACTAACAGATTGGATTGAAATTTAGAATGTTAGGTTTTTCGGAGGGAGAAAAGCCCTCGAATCAAGGAAGAAATTAAACATACTCAAATATGTTAGGCCGAATTTTAAAAAAAATTTACTTTTCTTGCTTACCGTTTTTTCCTCGTTTCCTGATTCGTCAGAATCTCTAAACCAATCAGCTTTCTCGAGCCCAGTCTTCTCTGCGTTTTCGTTGACTAGGGCTCTAACAGCCTGGAGGATTTCAAGAGGACTCTTACTATTGGCTTCTTCAATTTCCTTATAGATACAGCCCAGCTTGAAGGTCTTGTGAATCACCAGGGCCTTGATTTCTATCGAGAGACAGGCTCCATGATGGTGGGGTTTGAACGATACATCGGTGAGTTTGAGACAGGCCTTGAATTCTTTAACCAGGGGGATTTTGAAACAGATTGGAGGAGGATTTTGGACTGAAAAGAATTGGGAAAATATCCGTGAGCGGAAAAAGCTTTCTTTGGGGGAAGGGGCGGAGCAAAAATAGACAAACGAAAGAACAGCTGACAGTATTTCTAAAATGGACAAATTGCTTGCTTTCAATCAGCTAATAAGTCTAGACCTTGAAATCTCCTTATCTTTTCCAAATGGTGGTCAAAAACTGATCACCACATGCTTAGCCAATTCTATTGAATGAACATTCCACACGTGACAGGAAATGACGTCAAGTGATATCTAGCAATTGACACCATGCATTGAACCAAATAATCAGTGATCAAGAGAAGGGTTGCTGGGATTGTTACTAGGGACTTGTGTGTTTGCTTACAATGATTATGGCAAGATGGCAAGCATTTTTTCAACCAAAACATCATCATCATCATAATAATAATAATAAACAATAAATACTTAGAATATAGCAAGATGGCAAGCATTTTTTCAACCAAAACATCATCATCATCATCATCATCAATGCTTTATTTAACGAGGGTGGCACATAATAGTATAAAAATCCTAACAAACTTGTGGCCCTCAAAAACTATGCATTAATTACAATATACTATATAAACCGATAAAATCTCTCATATAGAAAAAACAATTAATCCCTTTTTTCACTTTTTATTCTAAAAAGCATTGAGTTTTAGAAATGCGTTTTTTAAGAAATAAAATTATTATTATTAAAGATATAAGAATGAATATAGATACAAAAATAAAATAAACATAATATAAAGATTCAAAATAAACATAAAGGTTTTTCACTGAATGAAGAGAATATTCCAGCAGAAAAGTTACTAAAATATATTGAGAAACTAATGGAAAACTCACTGAGTTACTTTGATCTGAAGCCATTTGACTTTTTTCGTTTTTTTTTTTAATTAAATATTTTGAACAAAGGGTTTTCTTTATAGTAACTTGACTGAAATAAGGATTTGCATTTCATCATAGATTCAAACATTGTATCAAAAGTGACAACCTGCCTGAGACATGTTGCCGTCACGGCATGCACGGCATGTCCCCATGTTTTGACATTCTTTATACTTTATACATGCACTAATGACGCACCTGATACCTCGGTCTTGAAGATGGTTTTACCATCCCACGTGATGCTGATCTCTATACCCTGTTGAGTGATCATGAGTAGACGAGACTTTACTTAAATAATCATAGTTAATAGAGGGGAATGGTTATAAAACTTATTGTTATATGTCTTTGTTCACTTTTTTCAAGCGTGACCCTGCACAATCCTTTGTTTTACCATTATTGGCAATGGCTGAGTGAACAGACAAAACTCTTTCTTTTGGCTGCTAGTTCAAAATACTTTATTTATAAGAGATATTTGAATATTCCTTACAATAATCCCATAGACGAAGTTTATGTTTACTTATTTTGCAATTTCGGATGAGCATAAATCAAACATTGTGCACGGTCAAGACTGGTTCAACATCAAAAGCGAACAAAGACCTGATAACAATAGGTTTCATAACCATTCCCCTCTATTAACTATGAAATAATCGATGATGAGAATGTATGTTGGGGTGCGGCCGTACTCCTAGATTCATTCATCTTTATCCATCAGTATCTGAGGACTGATTCACACCTTACAATACATTTTCAACTGACTCGTCCCCAGTCGTCTCTCTCTCTCGCACGCAAAGCATCAAGGAAAGGAAGAGACGACGTCTCCTTTCTTCCTTCCTTCCCTTGATGCTTTGCGTGAGATAGAGAGAGACGACTGGGGACGAGTCCGCATTTTCAATAGCACGCGCAGAATCATCTAGCGACGAAGTAGGTTACATTTTAGTCGGACGTCAATTAAGGCGCTTCTATGACACTCCACAGGCACGTGCCCTGTTTATCGACATGACATGAAAACACTTTAATTGACGTCCTCAAAAACACTAGTTTGAGCTTAAATTAAATAATTGACTTACTATCTTTGACGCGAAGAAAGCAATTTTCACGCAAACTAAAATGGAAATGAAAAATGTGTGAAACCATCGCAAAGAGAGATAGAGAATTGGAGAAAGGTGAAAGTCTCTGTTGCCTTGGGCGTAATGCTTTCTTATTTCAGACCACGTGTCATTCCCTTTAGAATGACTCTTTTAGAAGATATATTAAGAGGAATTTTTTTCAAAAAGCGCCAAAAACTAGACTTTCGTATGAGTTTTGATCCCAATTTTCGTTTTGGGTTAACACTCAAAGATGTTTTGTTGCATTTGTGTTAGAATGTTGCTTTGCCAGGCTTTAAACCTCATTTTCGAATAAAATTTTTGCTTTGGGTTAACACTTTGATTCCACTTTCATCGATCATCTCCACTTCCAAACAAGTTAAACTTTCTGAATAACAAGATTTTAGCCTTGTACAACAGTATTTCTTCGAGAAAATAGTTTTTGGCGCTCACTGCTTGAATACGAAAAGAATTCTCTCTTAATATGGATGCAGCTCAAATCATGGGTTTAAAATGGGGTAAAAGTGACCCCCCCTCCAAAAAAGGGCATGACACGGGCTAAACTTTCTACTTTCCATCACAATTAAGCATCTCTTACAATTATTTAGCGCATTTTTGAAAAAGTTTGGTTTTAGCGTTTATGATACGCGCACCCCTACATTTTAATATGAAGTGAAATATGATACAATCAGAGGACGACATATATATATGTATATATTATTTTGTGCCTATACCTTCATCATCGACATGAAGTTTTTTAATCTTGATCTTTGTGCAGCGAGAAAAATCATCGACGTTCGTCATGTCGCTTTTATCTTTTGACAAAACCATACGCGAAAAAATCAAAGGCTTAAGTTTCACATTTAGAATTCCACACACACACACACAAAACACAGTATGAACCAAGAAATAGTTACGGGTTGGCTAATTTTTTTCTAACCTTTTGTTGCAGCATTAAGTTGCAAAGTCGTGGCAAGGACGAAGAGAAGAAGAATCAATAGCTTTGCCATGTTGTTCACGCGCCTTTTGAGCTTTGCCACCAAAACTGATTTCGCTCGTGTAGAGGAATTCCAAAGAGCTTGCGAGTCGCGAAATGATGTTTTTTTTCAAAGAGGCCTTTATATGTGAAAACTTTAAAAACTGAAACTAGAAATCGATCTCGTTTTCGTCAGGTTATTTTTTTCTCTTTAAAATGTATCGGTTTCTCATCTTTACCGCGGTGGACCCTCACCCTGAATATCATCTTCTAGTCCATCCACGTCACCGAGTGGTCAAGAAACTGAAAGTTTTGTCAGGAATCAAAACTACATTTTCTTTTGCTCGATTATTTAGAATTATTTGGCTAATTTAGAGGGTTATCTAGCTAGTGTCGCGCTAAATATTTATACATTTTCTCTCGGTTATTCTGGCTAATGCTGAGGGTAATCCAAAGTTGCCGCTTAGCAATAATAACACCAAGAAATACAACCGATAAAAAGTGAAATCAGAACTTAAAGCAAAAGTCATGGACCTGCCGAGCTGTTGTTTTTCCTGACTTGTAGCCAAATGCTATTTCCGTCACACAGGGTGGAACACAACACCAACATATATATTCATATATATGTATATTTTTCCAAAAACAGCAGAAAATGAGCTAGAAAAAGAAACTCGAATAAAGATGTGACAGATGCTTCGAAAGCGAAGAAAGCGAAATAATTCTACATCACGCGGATGACATTATGCCAGTCTTGAGCTTTTTAGATATATAAATTCTTGCATGAATCAGTAACTCGAGAATATTGAAACTTCAAAGCTCACGATGGCAAGGCTTCTTGGAATACTGGCTTTTCTTTGCATACTTGGAAAACTCGCTGCTCTTGGTGGTAAGTATATTCAGAAGAAGTTCAGAAAATCTTTAGGCGCTATTTACGGCCCGTAATAATCGTTAGTTTCTTCCATGTATATAGTTTTAACGACTGAGCCAATCCATGCAGCCAGCATTCACAAAATTTCCTTGGAAAGAATCTGAATAAAGAGAAAACGCCTACAGTCGTTTTCATTACAGTTTGAAATCAGTCGGGCTGAAGTTTTTTTTGGATTGAAAAAAAAAAAAAGAAGTAAATAAACGAATTAACAAGAATTAGTTTCATTAGTATCTATAAAGTAATCACAGTAATGATAAAAGGGTAAATTATACACCGTGAAAAGATGAAAAAACTTACTGACGTTTTGGACGCTAGTCCTTCGTCGGAGTAAAAGAGGAAGGACTAGCGTCCATTAGAAACACCGACGCAGCTCACACTAGTTTTTAGCTAGTTTTAAAAATCAACCACACCCTAAATCCATTGTTTGATGTAGGTTCTTAAATTCGGCGGAAAACCCAGATTCTTAAAGCCGGCGGCGGAATTGATATCAACAGGGGAGAACCGGGCTGAATTATAAACCCGGGATAGGTTTTTAATTACACGGATATATCGTAAGCACTCTATTTACAAGAGCAACAGTATTTATAAGCAACAGTAACCTACCTCTCTGAATTCAATATAATTTAGTATTTCGTGAATTTAGGACTTAGATGATATTTTAAACCAAGCGGCCCTCGGTCTTGAATTCTAATGCAATTCGCCCTAGCGTTTGAACCTTTATATCTCCTCTTAGTATCTAAACGCTAATTTTGCGGAGGGAGGGGGAAAATCGTCGAAGCACAGAAGGGAACTAACAAGCAACTCTACTGACATATGATTGTGAGTCTGGGGGTCGAGCCCATGATCAACGAGGAGGTTCAAACGTGTATATTGAAGTGATATTTTTACCAAATACTAACTTCAGTCCTTTTACCAGAAAGCTTTTCAAACGTTTTTTCCCCAGACTGTTTTTAGTCTTTCATGGTTAAGTCGGCAGTTGAGTTTTATTGGATTTATGGTTGCAGATGAAAACAGTCCAAAGGTAGTGGTCTTCGGTGAGGGCGACTTTGAAGTGAAGTCTGATGAGGGAGCCCGAGACAGCCTCGTGTGGCAAGCAACAAAAGGCCAAAAGCCCGTTGCATTAAGGATTGAAGACCGCAAGTGCCAGTGCTCTGGAACGTCTTGCAATTGCTGCGCTAAAATCAATCTCGTGATTTCTACAATGAGTGGTATGTTATGCCATTTTTGAAATCTCCTTTTTGCTGGATGTATTGTATTCTTGGTGTTGCAGGAAGTATTGTATTCTTGGTCAGGTTTCTTGGTGTTGCAGGATGTATTGTATTCTTGGTCAGGCTTGTTGGTGTTACAGGATGTATTGTATTCTTGGTCAGGTTTGTTGGTGTTACAGGATGTATTGTATTCTTGGTCAGGTTTGTTGGTGTT
>NW_022261483.1:0-29277 GCF_009602425.1 Actinia tenebrosa | reverse complement strand
CAATGTCCCTCATCTAGATATAGAGGCCCTGAACTAGAGATGTGGTCTATAGGAGTTACACTATATACTTTGGTGTTTGGGGAGAATCCTTTTTATGACGTTGAAGAAACAATTCGTGCTGAATTACATCCATCATTTCCAGTGTCACAAGGTTAGTATATTAGGATATTATCAAATATCAATTAAATTGTTAAACAAAGGGGAGAAAAGAAAGTATGGGATAGGGAATATCAAAGGGAGCAGAGGGTGATAATGCATGCAGGAGATAAAGGGGTACAGAGGGATACGGTATTGGAGCTACAGTGATGTGGAGTGGTAACAAAGAGTTATTTGAGGCAGAAGAAGGACAATATGGCATAGTTGACAGAGGAATACCAGACATGGGGTAGAGGAATATACTATAGGAGATACAGTAATAGAGAGTGGGTGGTAACTTGGAAGAGTTATCTCCTGGTAGCTGCAGTGTAGTAACTGTGTTGTTAATCTACAGAGCTAATGTTTGTTATATGTTGGTTACTGCACCCTGACCCAAAATGGAGAGCAACAATCCAAGACTTAGAGACAAATGAATGGATCATCCAACCAGTAGAAATAACAAAGTACGATTTTGAAACTGTTTTAGGTAAGTTAAAGTAATTCTTTTTCATGTCTCGTATAAGCCTTGTTAGCAGGACGTAATGTTTTCTTATTTTAGATCATGTCATATTCTCTTGAGAATAAGATTTACTGTATTCATACATGTGTCATTCTCATCCACATCTGTGAAACAAAGAAATGATACTCTAGGGAATGACATGTGGTCTCAAATGGGAAAACATTATACCCAAGCTAGAGAGGTCAATTGACATGTGCTGATGTCTACTTGTTGCATATTTTCTATAGCATCAGGGGAAGAGGCAAGCCCTCATTTTCCACCTCCTCCAACATCAGCGCCAAATGATGATTTTGAAGATGAAGACGATGATGATTTATCCCAGGATGAAGTTATAGACTACGAACAATCAGACCTCAAACTACTTCAATCTGCCATGCAAGAGTATCTGAGTAGATCTAGTGATAATAGTGATGGCGACAAGTAGTCTCTGGTAGATTTTCTGCCTCACAATCCCAGATTCATATATTGGATCTTAAACAAGCATCTCCTGTTATTTGCAGGTCATTGTCGGGGCTTAAAATAATGGCTGCACATCATACAATGTCCGGCCAGAGCTAGGACTTGTCCAGTCAAATGTTTGCCTTGCTGGTCATTTTGACCATGTAACGTTGAGCCAAAAATGAGGCAAGACTAAGCTAAAACTAATTAGGGACACTAAAAGATGTTTGAGTATCATCAAGAGAGGTAAATTTCTTAATAACGAACGTGCCATGTAAATCCCTGGTTGGACTATTTTTAGTAACCGGATGCAGTTTTAATTTTGCCTTACCCTATTCCTGTGTGTCATCAACTTGCGCGCGCGTGCGATTTCCGTTTATTGTTTTGATCACTAAGAATGAAATGGAAAGAAAAGGGCACACAAGTTGATGATGCACAGGAGTAGGTAAGGCAAAATTTAAACTGCATCCAGTTTCTAAAAATAGCCCAACCAGGGAATTACCATGGGAATGTACAACTTCCAAAGGGATAAACTTTTAACCAAATGAATATTATCAAAACTTCTAAAAATAGCATTATCTTGGGAATGTGTTAATTTGTTAATTTTTTAAATTTTATTACTCATTCAGCATATTATTATTTAGTGTGTTCCTTTTTTAGCATTTTTCAAAGTTATATTTTTTAATGGAAAAAGCTGAACACATATTTATAATTCATTCTGCACATCCCAGATGTGATGCTATTTTTAGACACAATCTTTTTAAAATTGTCCAACCAATGACAGTAATATAAATCATATTTATAATTATAAATATTATTAACATTTTAGTATTTATTACTAAAAAAATGAGTGTGGTGTTTTAAATAATATTATTAAATATTACAATCATGGTTGTTTTAATTACTAATAACAATATCTCATATTATTGAACATATCAATAAATTAACCATGTACATTTTATCATAAACTTGTGTGAACTTTTCTTTAAATTGTTGATTTATTAGAGGTGCATGAGTAATATCTACTATGAAAATTAGCTAGTATACACCTATTTTTAAAACCTTTGTCATCGCCAAAGGCGATAGGTGATAAGCCATTACGACATGGAAATGGTTTCGTTAAATACAAATATCATTGAATTGGTCTCAATACTAAGGTCCGTTTTCTTGACGAGAATAAGAAGCAGAAACACAAGTYATTCCAGCTATTCTTGTATCTTGAAATGACCTAATTATTGCTTCTCACCTTTGGTGATGACAACCTATTTTTAAATAGGTAAAATTATAAACACGAGCCATCAGGTGAGTGCACAACACATAGTTTACACGAAATTGCAAGTGTCAGGATAAAGCAAAGCGTGTTCTGTGTCATAAAACATTTCAGCAGAGAATACAAAGAAAGAGCAGAATATATTCCAACAAATGGTATACCATATACAAATACTTGACCTTTAAAGGCAATAACTTATTTTAATTATTTCATGTATTTAAGTATAATACAGTTTTATATTGGCTGTAATTTAAATTCTTTATCAATAATTTTAACACTTATTAAGCGGAATAACATTTTACAACTGAGGTTTTATCGGAAATTCCATTCAAATTAATGTTATGTTTTGTGAGCAGCATTTCAGTGAAAATGCTTGCAAAAGCATTTTAGTCTAATATTACTAGTTAAAAAAATATATTTAGTGTGTACTAAAATATCTAATTTCACTTAATAACTGTCTAGGTTTTCATTGATTACTCTAAGATATTTATTTATACATAGTGAATAACATTTTCTTGTTATGTTTCTTATTAAAATTATTCACAGGTTTTCGTGAATGACAATGTTTTTCTATTGTAAATAGTACTGACCACTATGAAGTACTAATAGTACATTGTGTAAAAATACTATAATTAAAGTAACAAAATAGAAAAATAAACTATAAAATCTTAAAGAAGATTGGTCTTGAGTAGGATGTGAGAGGAATTTTTAGATGGGTGGTAATATTTCTATCCCTAAGATTTCAAATTATTTATTAATAGTGTGTATTTCTTAACTCCCTTGCAGAAGTTTGCTGTGACTAATATACCCTTTTAGTTTTGGCATATCATGTTTTATTTCAAACCATGTGTCATTTCCTAGAGTATCATTTCTTTGTTTAATGGTTGTGCATGAAAAAATTGAACCCAAACAAAGAAACTTAAAATTTTAAATTCTCTGGTATTAACAAAAATCTAAAAAAATGACAGTTAAATTCTCTTTAATTAATACATGTACATAAAAATTCATAGCCATGATATCAATTTTTTTTTTTTAATCAAAAATTTCCCTTTGATTAGTTTAAAAAAATAATTATAGCTGCAATTATTTATTTTAATATCTGTGAAAAAACAATTTGTTTCGTTGCAGTTACAAAAATAATTTTCATCTAGTAATTACCAGGTATATATATATATATATATATATGATATGATATATGATATGATATGATATATGATATAACTTAGCAAAGCATGAGTAGTGGATGTACTCCATATAAAGGGGTGGCTAGCCACCTTAAACCGATCCACTTCGATCTGCCCTTGTATAACTATTCATTTTGATAGCTGAAGTCGCCCTTTGCTTCACCATAATATACCACATATGATGGCAAGATGTGATGAGATTTAAAAATGACCAATTCTTTCCCATCAGGGGAGGTGTGGGAATCGTAGCCTGTCTGTAATGGCTCTCCATCGATGAGATGCATGCAGCGATATGCTTTTCCAGGAAGAACTTGACATAGCAGCAGTTTAGACGCACCCTTGATGTATGTCATGGAATAGGAGGGGTACTCACTGAAATATACACCCCTGCCGTAATTACCTGAGTTAACAAAAGAACAGATTATAACTATATAAGGCTGCGTTTATAAAGTATAGCAGAGGGGTAGGGGGGGAGCAGGTGCAATCTTTAAATGACAAAAAAATTCTTAAGACCCACACTTGAAGTCCCCCCAAAAAATAACTATTTCCCTGGGCAATCTCTCAAAGCTTCTTCCTAAAATTTTGCATCCTCCCAATTCTCTGAAAAAAAATTTCAAACCCTCCCATTTTACTGGTAAACATTTTCCCAATCTCCCCTAAATTTTACCTGCCCAACCCCTCTGCCATACATTATGAACGCAGCCTAAGCATCAACATTAATAGAAAATTAATAATGTTGCCACTATAACCTCTCCTGCAGCTGAAAGTGAGATGGAGAAAATGAGATACACATCCTATGCTATACTGGTGTGATTAATATATTAATACATTATAATTAGTAATTATGCATGGTTTAAACGATTATTGGATAGGTAGAAGTATAGAACCCTTGTAGGCTCTTAACCATGAATTCAGAAAACCAGGTTTCTTGGCTTCCATCAATCAAGTTTCCAATAGTATTAGTTAATTTTGGTAATATTTGATTGACAGATACCAAAAACCCAGATATTTTGAGCTGTGCTGGTTGCACGGGTGGTGTAGCGGTGAGAGCGCTTGCCTCTCACCAATGCGAACCTGGTTCGAGTCCCGCTGAGCTCGGTGTCGTATGTGAGTAGAGTTGCTTGTTGGTTCTCTCCTGTGCTTCGAGGGTTTTCCGGGTTCTCCGGCTTTCCTCCCTCCGTAAATCAACTTCTAAATTCCAATTGGAATCCAGTGGAAGAAGAGCCACTCGTGGAATCCACTGTTAATCCCATTATTTATTTATTTATTTAAAATAGGTGTAATGGCTTGCAAGCAAACTGAAAATCTACTTATGCAATTCTTCGATTGCACGTTACGTCATCGAGGCCATGTTGGTGCCATTTAACAAAAGATTTCTCATTAGCATCCATTGTTAACGGCACCACAATGGCCGCCATGGTTTTGTCTTTTGACTCTCTTGGGAATGCTTGCAACTCATCAATATATTAAATTACCAGAATCAGTTGCATGTTCAAAGTTAGCATCACCAGGCAGTCTGAATCCCGTCTGTGCAATAGAATGGATATTTTCTTCTTTGGTCCCATGGAATGCTAGCACAGGATAAGAATCACTCTCTCCTCTCATCTGCTTCAAGTTATCTTGTGCCTTCTTGAACATTCTCAGCAAGATTGGGTTAACGATATAATCTACCTTAGTGACACGGTATTTATTTGCTGTATCAACCAGCCGATAAAACTGGGACTCTGAAAAATTAAATTGTATACATACAAATGATTCAAAAGAATATTTATATTTATAAAACCGCCTCCCGGTTAGCTCAGTTGGTAAGAGCATTGGTCTGTTGTGTGGGAGGTGTTGGCTCAAGCCTTGGCCGGACCAATTAACACTCAGGGTCTTAAAATAACTGCGGAGAAGGTGCTGCCTTTGTTATTACATCTGCAAATGGTTAGACCTTCAAGTGGCTTGGATGACCACTTCGAACGGAGATCCCGTCTCTCAACACCCATCATTACTAACCAACATCGGAGGGACGTAAAAGAACCACTGAGGATGTAAAGAAACCCTGGCAGTGACCACCCTCAGTGACTACACCTCATACTAACTACCTCTCGTTCTTAACTTATTGTAAAGCGCCTTTGAACATATCCATATGGAAATGCGCGCTAAATAAATATCTGTTACTGGATTGAAATGGATTTATGACAGTTATGCCTGAGAGTACATGTGGGAGGGGATATTGTCAAAACTCAAAAGGGTTAATTTGACATCCAGTGCAATCATCCCCCCAGGTCCCACCCTTGAAATTGTCTATCATTATCTTGAACAAAAGACAGATACCTGCTAAACGAAAATGGATCTGGGCAGCAGACCCTTCTTTGTACTCTCTCTCAGCAAACAAAGGGAAATAAACCATCTCATCTTTCTCCAACGCTTCTATTTCCCCCTCAATCTTAGACGTTTTTTCCAGCTGACTGTGTACTCTTTTCAACATCTTATTTTTCTCAGCTATGATCTTATGTGTATCGTTTAGTTCTTTTTTCAACATGTCTTTGAGTTCAAATGCGCGTCGGATAAGTTCTTTGCGTTCGTCTTCAGTCAGGATCGAGTAACAACGAAGAATACTTGTACCTCTGCTGAGAACTGTGTCGTCACGAGGGATTCTAAGCAAAGCATAATTATAAAATAAAAATAAGTATAAATAAAAATGAAGTATAGAGTGCAAACAATATAACCGTGAAACTTTAGCAATACTAAATAGCACAATTTCATGCAAATTCCATTGTTTTCTATTGTTTAATTAGCACTATTTTGTACTATTTAGTAATTACTGTTTCACGGATTAATTGTTTGCTCTATAAATAATAATGAAAAACAATTATAAAAGATCTCGCGAAAAATTAAATTCTATACAAAGCATTTATCTTTAATTTAAACATAATTATAAATAACGATAAAAAACAATACGACTACGTTTATTTTCATTGTTTGAGAAAGGTGTTAGACAATACATAATCACATAGTTAATATGATAATCACACCGGCTGAAAAGTTAAGGGGGAAAAAACGGCTGATTTTTACCGCGAGAACCCGTGAACTGGTATATCATATGGTACTCACGAAGAGCTAGAGAGAGTGTTATTGATGCCATCTTCTTCATCTGGTTTATCTTCGTAGTCATCCATAACTTCTTGTGTGGCCTCACATGACTGATAGCCTTCACTAAGTTCCACTTCGTCACACTCGTCTTGTTCCTTCACCGAGTAGCTTCCATTCTCGTTGTCGCTGTTTTCTTTAGATTCCTCAGTGACCGGATGTCTAAACTCTGCAAAATGAATCAATTCAGTTTCTTCACAGTCTACTCCCTTAGGGCAAAGTGGAAGGCCTTTATCACTGTTTGCATGTCTTGGTTCTTGGTCTCGTGCGTGACACCTCTCTACGCTATTGTTCTCCAAACTTTCGGGGTGTTGAAATTCTTTCTTATGCTGTGAACTACTCTTAAAGCACCGTACACTATATTTACACATAGGTCTTGTATCTGTGGTGATATTTCCATTATCATTTTTAAGATCATTGGGTCGTATTTTAGGCTTTTTCTTGACCGGCTCCAGATACTGTCCCTGATCGCTCGCCATGTTAACTCACACGGCAACACGTGGTGAAGACAAAAAGACTGGAAACTAATTAAACTTATTGTAATTCGACCCAGTCTCTGTTAATCGCACTCATCCAAGATGGCGGACGAAGCGTCATAAATCTTCCTTTTCTTATTTTAGTCTTCTAACTTCCTTATTTTAAACTCAAAATAGCTCTAAGCACATGATTTAGTCTTTATATGCGTTTGTTTAATCTTTCAAGGTTATATTACAGTGAACAGAGTAGTTATTTTGGATATATATTATAAAACTATGGCGAATATTCCAACTCCTGTTATCTCACACTTGTCGAGTAAAGACTATCAAGATGTTTACGAGCCGGCTGAGGATTCATTTCTAATGATGGATGCTTTGGAAAAAGATGTTGAGTTCCTGAAAGAGCGTAGGTGAGAAAAAATTCTAAGTTGATTGGAAAAAATTATTTGTTCTATCTTAGCCATGCCATTAATGAGAAAGGACTTCTGTATGGCTACATGTAAACAATATACCGTTAATATAAAATGATATGGATCCAGTGATATACCTCTTAACATTTCTCATATCAGACCACATGTCATTCTCTTGAGAATGAGATTCTTTGTTTGAGGAACTTTGTATTTATTTTGATACTTTGATATTACGGAACTGTACCATGGAAAACACACCTCCTCCCGCCCCCTCCCCCCCCTAAACACACCTAAGACACTACCCCTGCACTCCCCATGCCGTTGTTCCTACTGAGGGTCCCGGGTATGGGCTTTCTGGCTCGTAGGATTTGTTAACAGTAAAGTATACTAACATCAGATTTGTCTTGTGATCAGACCCACTCTTTGTGTTGAAGTTGGCAGCGGCTCTGGGGTACTTATCAGTTTTCTGGCCAGTATCCTGGGGAATTCTGCTTATTATTTGTAAGTACCTGATAGGTATGTTTTAAATATTTGATATTCCAAAAGCATGCATCAATGGGCTAATTTTTCCTTTTTTGGGGTTAAATGGTGATTTGGTAGTAGTGGTATCAATCTACTTCATCTAATCTATTTTACAGGACAACAGATATCAATGCCCAAGCTGCAGTCTGTACAAGAAAGACTGTTGATGTCAATGGATACCACGTCTGTCCAGTTGTCACAAATCTCGTAAGTATAAATCAATGATCACTCACCACCTCCCATTGTGTGGAAGGGATCACAGTATTGCATAACAACACTTTAACATCTGGGTAGAGACTAAAAATAATGTTATCTGGTAAAGCTAACCCAATCTTTGTTTATGTTAGGCATCCAAAGTCTTGTCCGAAGAGTTTTTCTGTATTTTTGGTGGGCAGTGGGGGGGGGGGGGGGGGGGGGGGGGGGGAGGAGGTTGGCAGTAACCAAAAAGCAAGATGACAATGATGGGCTCTGAGGACAAAACTAGCATAGAGTATATACGATAAATGCCTGGGAATTAGCAATATAGAAATCCCAAATGATAGGCTTATAAATGATAATGTATGGTGCTGCCAAAAACAGAGCTTGGGTTAAATGAAATTTAACTCCCAAAATTCACGACAAATCTTTTGACTTTGGTTATGATTTTTTTTCATTCCCTTGAGAAATGTTTTGTTTGTGTTGTATCCATATTTATGTGTCTTCTCATGCAAAACTATTAAAACAAGAAAGAATCCTCTAGGGAATGACACATGGTCTTGAGAATTCTTTGTTTGTGTTGTATCCATATTTATGTGTCTTCTCATGCAAAACTATTAAAACAATTAAGAAATACTCTAGGGAATGACAAGTGATCCATATTCACTGTAGTCTCATGCACAGCCATTAAGTTTAAAGAAATGATACTCTTGGGAATGACAAGTAGTTAGGAATGAGAAAACATTCGCACATGCACAGTTTTCCTAGTGCAATTAAAATCTTGTCCCACAAACATTTGCACATTATCTCTTTTAAAGAATGCTGCAAGGACTATGAAGCATTTTATTTCATTTTTACAGGACAGCAAAGAATTGAAAAACAATGTATAATCATTTTTCCATGATTAGATTTTTGAATTCTGAGATATTCTAGCTAATGTGTTGAGCTTGTAGAACATGGCAACGGTAACTAAGGGGAGTTGTTCAAAACCATGAATTACACTGAAGGCAAGGAGGTCTATTAACATTCATAGCTTAGCAAAATAGTCATAAGTCATTTTCATTTCTCCCTCTCACTCTTTCTGTGTGTATGTTTTTTGTTTTTTGTTTTTGCAGTTAGATGGTTTGATACCAAGATTAAATGGTAAAGTTGATGTCTTGCTATTTAACCCTCCATATGTAGTAACTCCTTCACATGAGGTCAGCAAAAATAGATATAATTTACTACAGATAATGATTTATTATATTTTTAATTTGCTGCAAAATATTGAATTGTGAAGTGGGCTTCCTGTTGGCACAGGAAACCCAAGAATGGTATTATGTAGTAAGCACCCTAAATGTATAATCTAATTTAAGGTTGGTAGTTTTGGTATTGAAGCATCATGGGCTGGTGGTGTGAAAGGTAGAGAGGTAGGTTATCTATGTTAATATCTATTTCAAAAAAGGTCGATATGTGATTAAGCAATAAGAGAAATTTAGATCATTAGTACGAAAAGTACATCAACAATGTTTCAGTCGATGATATTGACTGCGTCCCTGTAAAGGAATTAATGGTCAACTATTCTTAGTTAGCATTTTTTGTAACATTTTCCTTGTCAATTGAGATTGAATTTCACCTAGCAAAGTTCGACAAGCGTTTACAATCAAATTGAAAGATATTGCAAAAGGATTCATATTTCATGGGCTTGCTTGGTAAAATCATGGGAAATGCTAATCAAAGTAGAATATACAATGCTCAATTCTGATTGGTTGATCTCTAGTTTGTCCTAGTGCTGTCAACCCAGCTGGTGTAGTTTATAATGAACACCAATCATTAACTTATTGCCTATCACCCAGACAACCCTAGTTTTTTTAAATAGGTGTACATAACTACCTTGTGCTTGTATATCGTTTTGCCGTCATTTTAATTATGTAACATCTTTGTTTATGATTTAGGTGATTGACAAATTTCTGCCATTAGTGCCGTCATTGCTTTCAAAAACTGGCTGCTTTTATCTTGTTACGATAGCAGAAAACAAACCAGGTAATATTACAAAACAAGATATCTTATGTTCTTCTGATTAAGGACAGTCTTTCAACCAGCGGTATAGCAGTAGTCCTAGAGTTTGATGCATACACAAAGAGTTTATGATGGAAATGTAAGCAGGAAATGGTTGGCTTACACAATGTAGAATGAATACTGAGAATATTGCAAGAAGGGTTATAGGCACTTAAAGACTTACTGACTGTATAACTCTAAGTTCACAAACTCAATAGTAGGATAACTCCTTTCACATTTACTGATAGTGTCACAAATTTTATTACAGAAGAAATAAAAAAGTTGCTACAAGATCTTGGAAATCTAGGCTGTACTACTGTGATGCAAAGAAGAGCAGGTCCAGAAAGACTATCTATCTTAAAGTTTACTCATTGATACTAGTTACTGATCATYTATATGGATGAGATTCTGAGGGAGTGTCATTATTGTGCAGAAATGGTACCAGTTACCACAGCAGATATTTGACAACAAACTGCTCTGGTCCAGTCGAGTGGTTTGCCTGAGTTACAGCTGAGGTAACAGGAACATTGAGTGAAATCATTTTGTATGATCCATGAGCCACAATTCATCCCACAAGCACAACCAATAGCTTTGTAGCCAGCAGGGCAGGTGGCATTGTTTCCATTGGTCTGTACCGGAGTGCACTTCAGTGTAGGAACCTGACCAGGAGGACCATCTCTACCTGGTACACCAGGAGCACCATCTTTCCCCGGTACACCAGGAGGACCCATAGGACCAGGAACACCATCTTTCCCTGGAAAGCCATATTCCCCCTTAATACCAGGATAACCTTGTTCTCCCTTCAAACCAGGATATCCTTTATCTCCCTTATCACCACGATTTCCACTAGCACCAGTATCACCCTTTGGGCCAGGATGACCAGGATCTCCTTTAGGACTAGGATACCCTTTTTCACCAGGTTGACCAGGAGCACCATCTTTTCCCGGTACACCAGGAAGGCCAGGAGGACCAGTACCTCCCCTTAGACCCATAGGACCAGGATCACCATTTTTACCAGGTACACCAGGAGCACCATTTTTCCCTGGCAATCCTCGCACTCCCTTTACAATAGAATAACCAGCACTTCGTTGTCCAGGTGGACCAGGATGTCCCACACAACCAGGATAGCCTTGAATTCCTTTTGGACCTGGTTCTCCCTTGAAACCAGGATAAACGCTTTCCCCTTTTATACCGGTTAGACCCTGTCTCCCTGTGAATCATCAATATTTACAATTTGTTAGGTTTATCTTTCTATCCTTGTTTATACCAGTCTTGTTATCATAGCATGCTGGCTAAGCGACTTGTGCCACAAGTCATGGTCATCACAGATCGTAGCAGGCAAACAAATTTAGAAAAAGTTGACAAGTTAAATAAAATTGGGAGAAAATTTTCTTCATTGATCATTTTGTGCACGTAATAATTGCAAAACAACAAATTCAGAACAATATGGTTTTCGCGCGCATCTTTGTTTTCCTATTTGTTTTTCCTATAATTAAGTCTACTTTTTATGATTTTAGATATAGTCTTTTACTTTTATCTTGAAATTGGGCTTCCTGTGATTGCGGCCAGATATTTATTTCGATGGAGAGGCAAGATGTGGCTTTTGGAAGTGGATAAATTAAATGAACGGTGTCTATTTGTTTTTGACAACGCCAACCAAAAGTAAAGCTTTATTTTATTTGATGCATTCTTTCAGATTTAAGTTTTGGTTTTTATGTACAACGAATCTGAATATAACGACCAAAATTGAACGGCTTTGGTTCAGGACTGACTAGCCTCGTGTTCACGTGAAAATATAGCCAATCATAATGCAAATAAGCTATTTCAAAAAAAGTTAGTGAATATTTTGTCGCATATTGCATGCTGCATATAACAAGCCTGTAATGCACTATGGGCCTTGTGAATTTTATTTGCAAAAAGTCACGACAATATCTGAAATTTTCCTAAACTTTGTCCGCACAATTTTCTGGTATATTTTCTTTTGTGTTGACATTATTTACACATGAGTATAATAAAGGTTTTCAAAAAGAAGCTTTTTAAGATTTTGTCATGATCATATCACGAATTTATGATGGTTTTTGGAACTACACCAACTTTTATTGGAATATGTATTCCACAGAAATATAAATCTATACGGTGGCCCATAAGGGACTGATACAAATTTTGCTACTTTTTTTCTTTGTTGGTTTTATTTCAGAAAGTTTCTGAATATTTTTTGATTTCCCAAATCAAAATTTTCAGTTGTCACACCACGAAATTTCAAGTTGTCAAGGCAAAAATGTCGAGATGCCAACACAAAATTTCGAGATAAAATGTTGAGTTACAGCACGAAATGAGCAGTTATAATTCGAAATGTGAAATTTGTAACTAGGAAATCCAACTCTTTGAAATGTGTCAAACTTTTATTTGAATGTGAAAACCTAATTCAGGTGTGCATGACCCTTAAGGGCCACCGTAATTTACTTAAATAACTCTACACTAATTCACTTGTGACCTTTCAGTTTATAATAGAACAAGCATAGCATCTATGACTAGTAATAACTAACCCTCAAAGCCATAATCGCCTTTTTCGCCCTTCACTCCTTGAACCCCTTGAGGTCCAGGGGGGCACCTAGGAGGCTGATGATAATAATAATAATAATAATAATAATGATGATGATGATGACGATGATGATAATGATGATGATAATATAATAGTAATGATGATAATGATGATGATAATAGTAAAAATAATAATGATGATGATGATAATAATAATTAATAATAATAATAATTCATGATGGTGATAGAGTGATTGCGGCAGGGACAGTGATACCTATCCTAGTCCCTTTGCAGCTCAGTAATCACGTGCTGAGTAATTCAGTGAGAACAAAGGGCCTATTATAACAACAATAATGCGATGACGGACATGCAGTGGAAAAAAATGACTTAGACATTAGAGAAATTACTCTTCTTATCGATCACATTTATTATTTGATGGAAATTTTTATAGTTATTCTATTTTAGTACTTATACTCTTTCTTCCATTATTATTTAACCTTTCAACATTATTATATGAATTACCATTAAGGTGGCTCAACTCCCAAGACGTTTTTCGGTAGTTCTAATCAATAGGACATAGTACTCTATGGCTACTTCAGGTTCACACATTGATACCCAACAGTCTAACCATATTAAAGTTTGTAAGTTTAGGATTCAATTTTTATGGAGCTGATCACATATAAGGTTACCATGGTAACACTACGTCAGCTATAATGAAGGTCATTCTTTTCATTAAAAAATTAAAAACTCAAGTTTTCCACGGAGAATTATAAAAAAAACAACACTTTTTATGATGAAAGTGCGTTACTTCATCTTTCATTTGACACTACAGATGTTCAAATAATGCGAAATGTTCAATTAGCCGAATAAAAGAAATTCCACAATACCGAATTTCTGAATATTTTGAAAACTGTTGATGATAAAAAGAATATAGAATTTTGGAGACATTTTATTGTCTATTTTTTGAGTTATTTCAGAAAAACAATTACGTGTGGGAACGATATGTTCGTGACGTCATCAATATAGTTCTGGTTCTGCGCATGCTCGTGCACAACCTAGCTGGCGCGCTCGTACAAAAACTATGTTGAGCCACCCAGTTATAGGCTTTTAGTAAAAATACGCAGGTGATTATAGAAAATCTCGTGCGCTGATTGGTCAAGAAACTCACACTATCACACGATAATCACCTCGAGCGAAAATCCAAAATTGCGGCCAGCCGCTTTGTTGTTGTTACGGGAAAAAAATGCCTTTCATCTTCTTTTTTTTTTTCCTTTTTTGAAAGAATCGCCTGCTTATTTAGACTAAAACAATTATTTGCCTCAGGCTCAGTGATTATTGGGTAATATTTACCTCGCCGCTGGAAGACTCGCGTCTCGGTAAATATTCCACGATATTCACTTCGCCTTCGGCGAATAATTGTTAAATAGGGGAGCTCCCGCGCAAGCGGAGCACCATACCTAAGAAAAAATGGTAAACAGTCGAGTTGATTTTTCATGGCTTGGCTGACGTCATTTCCGTCCGTACGTACGGGCGTCCGTGTACACAACACAACGATCCCGCTTGATGTCAAAGCAAAACTACTCAAATGCACAGAAAAAATCGCTTTAATTATAAACCAACGACAAATTAAAAAAAAACAAACTTGCATTTCTTCAAAGATGGATCAAGAAGTGTTCTTCAAGAATTCAGGTGTGTGTTTTTTTAGCAAACAATAATATATTACTTAATACTCATTTTGACAAGAATTTCCAGGAATTCAAAGCTTAAAAGTTTTGGTCATGAAAAACTTTGTCGAAGAATCTTCCAAGAACAAAACTAGCCCCTGGGGGGGCTGGTAATGAGTTGTGTAAAAATATCATATAAGTGGGAGAGTATACTCGCGCAAAAAAAGAAAAAAAGAAAAAACAAAAACAAACAAACAAACAAACAAACAAAAACAATGTAGTGCATTTCGATTTGATTTCAATGCATAGTTTTTATTTATGGAAGAAATTATCTTCATTTCGAATAAGAAATAATAGAAGATTTTTTCCCGATCTTATTTTTACCTTTGAGTTTCATTCAAATTGGGCAACCTGTGACTTGCGTATCGGGAGCGTTTTTAGGCAGTGCCTAAATGTATATTAAAGTATTTGTCTAGGAGGTCCCTCGTGGTATCGTCAATATAAGATTATTATTCTTATTATAAGTGTGCTCATTATATTTAAACGCCGTTAATGGATAACTTACATATGAGCATAAGGAATATTTACATATTCCTACATATCTACATATCTTTTATCGTACTAGTCAGTAGTCTTGTACGTTAATGTCGTCACGCAACTCTCACTTCCCTAACGTTGCGTGACGGCACTAATAGCGGTCAGTTACTGCCAAGATAAATTATGCTCTCCAATTCTCAAACCCAAGTGAGTGGTTCAATCAGGTCACTCATATCCCTGATTCGTTCGGCATATTTTAGCACAAAATATTTCCTTGCTACAGTTAGTTTATCACTAAATAGATCACAGTAGCTCAACCAATCAGAGCGCAGGATTTGCGATAGACCGTTGACCGATCTTTATCATCGGGTATAAGAAAACTGATCTCCCTTCGTTAGTGTAAGTAGAACAAGCTCGGTACTAAATAAAACTGGATGGCCAAGTTTCAATACTTACCCTAAATGATAGTGCACAACATATCGTTTGGATCAACACAAACGCTAACACAAGAACCTTGACTCTGACTAACATCATGCAACTACACCAAAAATGGATATGTTCTTGATACCAGGTCTCGGTTTGAATGGGTGATCTTAAAGGACGTTTTGTATTTTATTCCTGTCGAGATCGTAACCAGAGCGAGATATTCTCTGGCGGATTAATGAGGTCAAAAGGTAATCTTCATTTCAATAACACGTATTCCGCCAAAGTCTTAGGCAGAGCAGAAATTATTTGATTCCAGTAGCCAGCTCGATATTCTGCGTGGGGTAACGAAATCTGCTGATGAGGTCATTGAAATGATTCCGGCATCAATATTGGCAGAGCAGAAATGAAACCCAATACTTTAGTTTCGAGTTGTCTGTTGCTCAGGGTTAGCCTCGTTTTTGTGTTCCATGTGTTCCAATGAAGGTCCGTGGAATTTCAAAGTCTTTTTATTGTAGAAGTTGTGCATTTTTTACGTATTTCACTGTTGGTATTTGTGAATATTTAAACACTGATACTAGGCTAAGCCTGAGCAAATTTTTTCTTTGTAATCAAGGAACAGCAGTAGTTTGGGACTCGAAAATGTTTTCAAGTCGTTCTTCTTTGTGCTTGACGGGTATTTGTAGTCGGGTTAAAATGCAATCGATTGTCATGTAAAAACATCGTATTGAATCTGCCCTACGACATGGCTGCCCTACTCCGGCCACTCTGGAATTCTATTCGGTTGTTGATGTTTTTTGCGGTGTATTGTTTTAATTATACCCTTTTGTACCAGAGGTTCATAGTTGTTCCCTTCAGTCTCTTTTGTTGTTTCGAGCTCTGGAATTCAGGGTAATTAATGAAATTCCGACTTCCGCTAGCTTGTGCCACCCACATCTTCACACTTCCAGTTTCAATTCCGTGCAATTATGTGCCTCGCTGTAAAAGTATATTAATCTCCTAAAGCCATTGGAAAGTAAAAGACAAGTTACATAAAAACGGATGTGAACTAAAACATGTAGCTCTAAAGAGATTTTAAAAAATAAACTCATTTCCTAAATCTTAACTTAAAAAAGCGAACGAAGAGGTTTCATTTCACGCCAATAGGTAGTCGATACAAGTTCAGGTAAATTTTAAATACATTGCTAGTCCATAACGTAGCTAGGAAAGCAAAGATTCAGAGTCATTTTCTTAGATTCGATTGACCGCCTGATCAAATTTCTTCCTGCGCGCTGATTGGCTGGTTTATAATGGGCCGTCAAAACGAGATCACGTGGTTCATGATCATGCTTAGTTACCCCAGTTTACCCTATACCTAGTTTCATGTTCTGGAGATAATCACATCTAAACTTGATATTTTTTACGAAAATTATGGGGTATGACCTAGAGAGCATAATTTATCTTGACAGAAAGACTAGCTGGGTCGTGCTTTTTCCGTAGCAAGAAATAAAATGATGAATTGAGGATGTGTGACCTATTGGACAATTCCCTGGGGTATGAACAAGAGAGCATTATTTTTCCTTGGCAGAAAGATAAGGCCATAAAACCCTGTTCTATTGGGTTACACGTGTCATGCTTTTCCACGAGAAAAAAAAAATTAAAAAATTTGAATACCACATGATACTTTCTCGTAATTGTCTGTTGCTAAGCCTTAAACTTGATTTTGCATAGAATATTCTTGTTTCCGGGTGTAGGTCTGCAATGTGGACATGTTAAAAGTTTCGTACTCGTCTGTAATACCATACCCATCAAAGTTAAGTAGATCCTTGATCACGTTTGATGGGGGTACCACTTGGAATTGGATTTCATTTCTGCTCTGATCTGCCAAGGATTTTGCCGGAATATGTAGTCCAATAATGTTATTAATACTGACATGACCTCATGATTCACAGTCAGTTATGCGCCGGAGAATATCGATCGGCTTACAATCCAAAATGAATTGAAATACGTAAAGAATAACGTCAACAGAAATTGCCCATTCGAACCGAACCTTGGTAGAAACAGTAACAACCATTTTTGGTGTAGTCGCATGATGTCCACATTCAGACTCATTGTTATTTTGTCGGTGTTTGTGTTGATCCCAACGTCATGTCATTGCGAACTACAAGGAGTCCATCAAAAAAAGGTGAGTAAAAGTTCATTCAAATCAGTATTTATCCGCTAGTCATGTTTTACATATAATTTCATACTGACTGACGAATGAGGATTGTCTATTTGACTATTTAGATGCAAGCGATGCAGATTTAAAACTGATGAGGTTTGGATATGGGGAGGTGGGGAGGGGAGGGGAGGGGGGGATCATTTGAAAGCATCATTTCTTAGTTGTGCACGCTTTTACATAGTCAATTGCGATAAAAGCAAGATATTCAACCACAGAATTTGCGCAGAATTTGTGTTCAACCAACCATGCAATATCAAGCTTAGGAGTTACTTGTTGTTTCTCTTTTTGTGCTTTAATTTTTTTTCTTTTTTTCTCGGTGTGGAAACGGGAGATAGTAAAAGCGCCAGACCGGTTTAATTTAGCCCGCAAAAGTTTTTAGAAAACTTTCTAAGAAAGCTACTGTATTTGGATTAAGAATTATAGGATATCCTATGCTTGTTTTCAAGATGTTGAAAGATGTTTTCAATAGAAAAATGGTGGAAACTAAGCCTAATTCGCACAATTGATTCATAACTCGAAAACTAAGACGTTACTTTTTAAAAACATTGTTTGCAATAACTAACTCTGTTTTTTCTATATGCCAAGTCGATGATGGAAAGGAGATTTTATAAAAGCGCCAGACTGGTTTGATTTAGTCTGCAAAAGCCGTATTAGAAAACTTTCTAAGAAAGCTACTTTGAGGAATTAAAGCTAGTTTAAAACAAAAACAAAGAAAGGAAAAAAAAGAAAGAAGAATTATGGGATGCCGTGAGTATTTTCAATATATTGAATTTTTGATATCAACATCTGGTAAGCCTTTTAAAAGAAAAATGGCGGAAACAAAAATAATTCGCACAAGTGATTCATAACTCGAAAACTAAAACGTTATTTTAAAAAATATTTCTTATAATTGTATAAAAGTTTTGAACTGATCGTAAAAAACGTTCTCAAACGTTAAAAACACCAAAAACACACGCTTTTTTATGAAGCTTTTTCATGAAGTACTAACTACTTTTTTTCTTTTCCAAATTACAAAAAAAATTCGCCTAAGTTGTTTTAGGATATCAAAAAAAAAAAAAAAAAATTATAAATTTCCAAGCACTTCCCGAGATATTTGCATTTATGCTTTGATATATAGCTTAGACATGTTTTGTGAGTGACCTGTTGAACCACTCACTTGAATAGCGCAGCGCGCTGATTCTAAAAATAGCATAAAGATTCGGACAAACATTGCATTCTGTTTAGCCGCTACGAGGATTATACGAACCGATTTATTATTTTTACTTAAAGTTACAATAATAACCCATGTAAATTAAGATCAACTGCGATCGACTGTGAAAATTATCTGCTTAAAATAAACTTGTAAGTTTGTTTGTCCGAATTTCGTCTTTGTCTTCGTTTTTATGACGTCACGGCTGCGCTGCGCTATTTGAGAATTGGAGAGCATAATCTATCTTGGCAAAGTGACTGTGATTAAGCAGAAATTGGTCCTTGATCAAGTGTAGTTATCATTAACAGACTTAATAGACCCTAATTTCGTTGTTTTATTTTGTGTCTATTTGACTACACCAGGAATAATAGTATGTGTTTTTTTTGTTACAGGTTAAATACCTCCACTATGAGTGAAATGTTCTGCTATCCTATTCGGCCCTAAAGCTATTTTGCCCGTTATTCCGTATTCGTATGTTCATATTTTTTCTTTCTTTCCTAGGGGAATACTTCATGCCCTCCTTGCCACCCTGGACCTGCAGGTTTTAAAGGACAGAAAGGAATAACTGGCGAACCTGGAAGTGATGGTAATTAATAGTTCAATGTGAAATGCATGGTTTTGGTAGGCATTCCATGGAATATCCCATGAAATATCACAAGAAACCGTTGAAATATCTGAGTTCGCAGAATATCGAACACTAGACTTTCGTATGAGTTTTGATCCCAATTTTCGCTTTGGGTTAACACTAAAAACCTTTTTTAAACAGTTAGAAACTGATGTACTATGATAAAATGCCTTTTTGAAGCGGTATTGTACAAAGGTGTTTTGTTGCATTTGTGTTACGGTGTAGCTTTGTCAGGCTTTTTTATAGAAAATATATGGGAAATAATTAAATGAAGGCCTAAACCTCATTTACGAATAAAATTTTTGCTTTGGGTTAACACTTTGATTCCACTTTCATAGGTCATCTCCAATTCCAAACAAGTTAAACTTTCTGAATAACAAGATTTTAGCTTTGTATTGGCAATAATTACACCTGTTGTTTTAGAATAATAATTGATTCCTATTTTTATCTTATTTTTATTTCCTATTGTTCAGTATATGACAGCGCTCTTACAATTTCCTGTAAGGGACTGGTCATAAAGTATGTCCCCCTCTCCCCCCCCCCCCCCCCCCCCCCCCTTTTTACCCCCCCCTAAATAATTAACAAATAGGTCTTTTCCTAATTCNTTACAATTTCCTGTAAGGGACTGGTCATAAAGTATTTCCCCCCCCCCCCCCCCCCCCCCTCGCTATACTTTATGACCAGTCCCTAAATAATTAACAAATAGGTCTTTTCCTAATTCGCTTGGATGACCATGAAACAATGGTTTGAAGTCGAGACTGAACTTGATTCTTTTATTCATCAAGTTCAACCTCCACTTAAAACCATTGTTTCGTGATCAGTCAAGCGAATTCGGGAAAGGTTTATTTCCGATATAGTATGGCGTGGTATGTCCTCTTATGTACCACGGCTGTTGACCAATCAGAAAATGAGAAAACTTACATTTGTGGTAAAAAACCAGAATAGAAAGAAAAACATGATAACAAATGGTATATATTGATCAATCACAGGGTTCCCCGGTTATCCCGGTCAGAAGGGAGAAATAGGTGTACATGGTTTCAAGGGAGATGCAGGTCCAAGAGGATATCAAGGTATACCTGGTCCTATGGGACCTCCTGGTGCTCCGGGAAGACTTATTCCACGTGGACGGGATGGTTTGCCAGGGAAAGATGGTCCTCCTGGCGTACCCGGTAATAAGGGTGCTCGTGGTGCTCCGGGACCTCGTGGTGATTGGGATCATAAGACAATGGGGCGTACTGGTCCTATTGGTCCTCCTGGTATACCGGGAAAAGATGGCTTGAAAGGCGTAAAGGGAAGGAGAGGTTTTACGTATGCTGCTCCTCGTGGTGATCGTGGTGAATTCGGTGAACCTGGTGAAGTGGGACGTCCTGGTAGAAAGGGACAAAAAGGTTCGCAACTTGTTGGTATGAGAGGAGATCCTGGCATTGACGGAAAGCTTGGTGATCCTGGCCAAGATGGTGCTCCTGGTGATATGGGTCCTCCTGGTGTACCAGGGAAAGATGGTTCTCCTGGTGTACCGGGGATAAATGGCGCTCCTGTTCCCATTCCTACACTTAAGTGCATCCAAGTAAAGACCAATGGAAACAATGCTAATTGCTCTGCTGGCTACAAAGTCACTGGTTGTGCTTGTGGGATGAACTGCGGCTCATGGATCATACAAAATGATTTCACTCAGTGTTCCTGTAACCTCAGCTGTAACTCAGGCAAACCACTCGACTGGACCAGAGCAGTTTGTTGTCAAATATCTGCTGTGGTAACTGGTACCATTTCTGCACAATAATGACACTCCCTCAGAATCTCATCCATATARATGATCAGTAACTAGTATCAATGAGTAAACTTTAAGATAGATAGTCTTTCTGGACCTGCTCTTCTTTGCATCACAGTAGTACAGCCTAGATTTCCAAGATCTTGTAGCAACTTTTTTATTTCCTTTGTAATAAAATTTGTAGCACTGCTATAAACCACTCTGTTCTGTGGTGCTTGTTGTAGTTTCGTTTTGTAGTTGCTGTATTGTTTTGATGAAATTTAGATATATTTAGGCTAGCTTGACACCCAAATTTTCACACTTTTGCAGAATCAAATTAAAAAATAAAAGACAAGTAGTTACTTAAAAATGAAAAAAAAACAACAACACACACACACACACACAAACCAAAAAACAAAACAAAACAACAACAACAACAACAACAACAACAACAAAATAAACAACAACAGGTAGCTATATAGAGATTACTTACCTCGTCCTGATGCTTCAATGCAATACCCTTCCAATATTGCACATTGCCTGATTTATTCAAGCCGAGAAAACATTACTTAAGAAATAGAAAACGCGCGCGTGTGCTGTGTGCTGTGTGCTATTATAAACCACGCGGGGATTGGCAGAACACAAGAGAAGTGATAGGAGAAGCACAAAGCGTAGAGGAGTGCGGTGCTTCTGACAATTATTTGAGTGTTCTGCCAATCCTCAAGTGCTTTATAACTCCACACAGCACAGCAAGTTTTTTATTTCTTTTATGAAATGCAAAGGGCGCGTTCGTGCTGTGTGCTCTCCTAAAGAACAATCAATTTTCCAACCAATTAAAACGCGAGATTTATAACAGTTATTGATAATGAGTTATAATAATGATGGTTGAGCATTGGGACTACAAAAATGCCGTTTGCATTGCAATGAGCGCAAATAAAGAAAGATATTACACGTATTACAATCAGACTTTGTTCTTGAACTCAGAATAAATTCTAATTTAAAAGCTAGTCGGCTATAACTTATGGGGCTTTCCGATGGTTTTGGGGGCATTTTAGGGTGTCTATATAGTTATCATAGTTACCAAAGAGGCCGCCGTGTTTTAAGCTCTGAATGACCTGGGCATAAGTTTAGTTACAGCTCCCGATTCCGATTCTGATTCCGATTCTTTGGTTCACACTTGATCACAAGCGTCATAATCGGAATGGGAGTTGGAAGAAAAAAAGCCTTCCGATCCTTTCGATTCCGATTCCATCTCCCAGATGTTAGCAGATCGTCCATAATAACGCGTTTATCAATCGTCTTTTGTCATCTGGTTACGAACATTACACGAAACTTACTTCCGATTTCAAAGTTCGTTGGGCAAATCCCCAGTGCACTACTTCGATGATACGGCAGCCATCTTGGATCGCGATGCATTGTGTGGCATCCAGGGGGGAAGGAATGAAGCTTTGTTAAAGTAATGACGTTTGCGTCATCTTTGTTTTGCTTTGCCCCCCGCCCGCCTGGCAAGATGGCTGCCGTATCGTCGAAGTAGTCGTTTTAGTTCCATTCAGTGTGAACTTGGTTAGATGAAAATTTACGTCTATATATAATTTAAATATTTATTGAAGACGCAAGATTCAAATGAAGAAATATTTCACCATTCAACTATTCACCTTATTTAGAATCAATACTGAAGGTATCATATTAGGGCCGGGGTCCGGTTAGAGGCACTTTGAGCTTATTTTGCCAGGCTGTTGGTTATCAAAGCCCACCCTAGACATATATTAGACAACATGGGTTTTAGAGTTCACAAAATCAATAAGATTTTCCACATTTATACTGACATAAACTTTATTGCACAGGAAATAAAAAAGTTGCTAAAGATCTTGTAAATCTATACTGTACAACTGTTAGACAAAGAAGAGCAGGTTCAGAAAAACTGGTATCTATCTTAAGGTTTACTATTAGATACTACTGATCATCTATATGGATGAGATTCTGAGGGAGTGTCATTATTGTGCAGAAATGGTACCAGTTACCACAGCAGATATTTGACAACAAATTGCCCTGGTCCAGTCGAGTGGTTTGCCTGAGTTACAGCTGAGATAACAGGAACACTGAGTGAAATTATTTTGCATTGCCCATGAGCCACAGTTCTTCCCACAAGCACAACCAATAACTTTGTAGCCAGGAGGGCAGTTGGCATTGTTTCCATCGGTCTGTACTTGGATGCACTTTAGTGTAGGAACTGGACCAGGAGGACCATCTCTACCAGGTACACCAGGAGTACCATCTTTCCCTGGTACACCAGGAGATCCCTTAGGACCTGATGCACCTTTTCTTCCTGGGTAACCAGTGTCTCCCTTATGACCAGGAAGACCTTTTTGTCCCTTGTCACCAGGATTACCATCATCTCCCTTTTCTCCAGGATTTCCCGGCCATCCCGGATATCCCTTGATACCGCGTACACCAGGATTGCCTTTAGGACCAACAGCACCATATTGACCGTGTGCACCAGGCAAACCAATTTCCCCCGGTTCACCAGGTTCACCAGGAGGACCAGGATACGTCTTTAAACCCGAACCAGGAAGTCCCTTAGGACCAGTGGCACCTTTTTTACCGGGTATACCAGGTTCACCACGAAACCCTGACAAACCAGGGTCTCCATCCATACCAAGGTAAACATCCATTCCTTTTACACCAGGAGGTCCCATTAGACCAGGTTCACCTTTTGGTCCCTCACGACCTTCCTGTCCCTTAGGACCAGGATCACCTTTAACTCCTTTTGGACCGTGTAGACCCGGTAACCCTGTGAATCATCAATATATTCCATATGTTATGTTTCTTTTTCTACCCTGCGCGCGCATATGTTTTTTTTGGGAGAATGGGGGTGGGGGGGAGGGGGTTAATTCTTTCTGATCAGTTTTAACGTTTCATTTATAGAAAGAATATGAAAATTATTTGAAAATTATTAGTTGCCTATATTTAAATTTTGGATATGACTTTTTCAGGTGATCTAAGCACGCACTTCCGGTTACTATTAACCATCAGAAGCATTTTTGTTCCATCGCCAAAAGTCCCATGATATCTCCAAAATCGAGGAGTCGTATTTCAAGTTCACCTTACATACATACGTCCTGAAATATAGCTTTACATTGAAAAATTCTATGTTTCATGTACCAGAAGAGCTCCCTTTTGTCCTATCAGTAGTTAAAATTAATAAAAGCAAAACATAAAGGCAATTGAAGTAAGCGAAATCACCGTTTTCTTAATTAATCACCAGCCGCCATTTTGATTACCGTGAGATATTATGAAATAGGAGACTGGGTATTAGGAACTCTTCGATTTGACAAACAATCGGCCTTTGCGCGCTTCGAGCCGAGATCACCTGATTCCTACACCGTTGAAAATACAACCAATTTAGATTGAGAAAAATCGCTTCGTATATTCGTCGGTAAAACACTGTTCCTTCCCATCAGGCCTTTCAGCCTAGGTCGCCTATAGGTGTATTTTCAATCGGCCATGAAATACCCAACGAGGCACTTGTAAATTTTGTTACATATGTATACAGAGCCATATGCAAAAACTTTGACCCTCTTGTTCATACATACAAGTATATAAAGAGCATATTAGAAATCATGGGATATCCTCCCTGATATTGTTTTCGAGATGTCCATCACTAGGGCTTTCTGAAAAAGAAGAAGAAGAAGAAGAAGAAGAAGAAGAAAAAAAACGGCAAAGATATCCCATAATCTTTGATATACTTTTGATATACTTTATAGATACAATCCGTACGGCCCTGCTCGAATCCTGCGACCGTATTGACATAATTTGCAACTTTTAAAATATCTCTTTATTTAGGGTCATATGATAAAATGCTTATTGACTGAGTAAAGTCGGGTCGTACGGGAAAATATTTGGCTCTCTGCTGAGCCTCGTGTTTTTAAGCTTGCTTCTCTCGTGCTCTACAGCTCCCAGGGTGTTTATATCATAGTACAGAGACATGGCCGCGCGTTTGTCACACATAACTAGCCATTACTTACCTGCGTCACCTTTAGCGCCTTTAAAGCCCTTCTCGCCTTTCGGTCCTCGAAGACCTACAGGAGGACACGTAGGAAGCCTAGGAAGCCTAGGACGCCTAGTGGACGGACGCTGTTGACGGATAACATTAAAAAGAACTTAGATTGCTTAATTACACTAGAACGGTGCAAAATTACCCTGGGTTCAAGAGGGATACTTTTTCGCGCAAAATAGATCACATATCTAGTAAAAGGAAAGTGAAATATAATGTTTTTACATTAAATTAAATGCTTTTATATTAAGAGAGAATTCTTTTCGTATTCAAGCAGTGAGCGCCAAAAACTATTTTCTTGAAGAAAGGCTGTTGTACAAGGCTAACATCGTGTTATTCAGAAAGTTTAACTTGTTTGGAAGTGGAGATGACCGATGAAAGTGGAATCAAAGTGTTAACCCAAAGCAAATATTTTTATTCGAAAATGAGTTTGGCGCTTTTTGCCATTATTGCTCATTATTGAAAAAAATTTCCTCTAATATTAAACGATGAAATATTAGTTTGTCTCTATCATTGAATTATCATATGTGCAGATATGACTTGATATTTTATCTGCATTTCATGAGTAAGTAACGGGCAAGATAGCTTATAGGCCGGACAAGGCATAGCAAAACATTTCACTCAGAGTAAAGGTATTTAACCCGTAACGAAAAAAACACTACTATTCCAGGTGTAATAGTCAAATAGACACAAAAGAAAACTATGGAATTAGGGACTATTAATGTGTATTAGTCAACGACGGAGGACAAAGTAGCGTCCGAACCGTCAGTAAGTTTTTTCATCTTTTCACGGTGTATAATTTACCCTTTCATCACTACTGCAACATCTATTGCATGTATGGGTTTAGTGAATTCACTCTAACCCGTGAAATATTCAGTAGACTTAATTGAAGGTAATTCCATTGTTTTATTAAATTGCGTCTGGTAGTGATTACTACGCTACACTTGAACATGTAAATCAATCTAACAAACAAAAGTAGTGAGATAATTGAAATTAAGCATTTTGGGATGACAATCATAGTATTTTAAGGCCTATGCATATGATGCAATAACTTTCATCAGAGCATAAAGATCTGGAGCTGACCTATATATCGTTCATCACTCTAGTTTACTTGCCAAGATAAATTATGCCCTCATTCTTAAACCCGGAAGTGATAACCCAGTTCAATATAGGTCACCCATATCCCTGATTTGTCCTACACCGGCTTTCGTGAAAACAATATGAAAACACTTCCGGCATCTCATTTTAATGAGTAAAAACAAGCATAAAAAGAGCACATCAATACACTAGACTAGCTTGCAGAAAAACATGTTTTTCGCACAAAGCAAATATTCCAGACTGCACTTGGCAAGGAAATGGGATTAGTATCGATTACCGAATCTGCTCTCATTTGAGTCAATACGAAGTTCCTCATGATAGACCGATCGTCAAGTTTACGTAGCACTTGAATAAACTAAAAAACCTGTTGTCCCTCCATCCTGTCGCCAAACTATTGGAATTTAAAAGATGACTTGGGGATATTGGAAAATCATATAACTATGAGAAAAACTTTCAAACCCATGAATAAAAGTACGAATTAGGCTTTACTCATATTTTTACAATAATTTCTCGCGCGCTGATTGGTTATTTTTTTAATCATCAATAAGAGAACAGACAGATGAAGATGACGTCAAAGAGCGCACGCTCTTTCAATTGGTTGTTTTGATCGCTAAAAATGAGAAGTTTTTATGGTTTTTGTTATTGTAAAAAAAACAAATAGACATCAGTTTTCTATGTGTCTGTCCTCTTATTGACTACAAAAAATAAATATAAAATAGAATAAATAAATAAATAAATAAATACAATGATCTTTATTTAAGTGTCTAGTCGTTCTAGCGTTTCGCACTAATTGGGGACACTTTTCGCTCACACGCACTACCACTACATTCAGTGTTCTATGCACACGACGCTCAACTCACATGTTGATTTTTATCGGCTACGCCTAGTGGATCCACACTACTTTGACAATGTGATGACGCAATTTATCGTCAATAAGAGGACAGACACATAAAAAACTGATGCCTATTTGTTAAATGATGGCGAGTATTAAAGGGATCGGACCACAACAGCAACAGCAGCGAGAGACGGCGCATTAACGGCTAGACATTATTGATTGACAGAAACATCATAGGCTCCTATAAACACATAACATTACTACAGTACTGTATTTTTCATGCGCAACTTGTTTGTTCGTATGATGTAGTTAGTTAGCTTTAAAAGTTGAAAATTGACTAATTTACAGACGTTTGTATGTCTGGGGTATACGCTAAATGATAGATGTGAAATGAATAACCGTGAAAAAAAAAAAAAAAAAAAAAAAAAAAAGACATCTGATCCAACAATCCGCCCTTCTCCCCCTCCCCCTCTCCCCAGCGAAGCTCACATAGATAAAAAGCGGTTCCTTAGTATGAGCTTAGCAATACATATACTTCAAAAGTCCACGAATCTTCAATAAAACACAAGAATATTCTACACAATATAGAAATAGGCTAAGGTTTAGCATTCAATCTCCATCCCTTAGTGTGAAAACTGAGGAACAACAAGCTAGGTTCGTATACTAAATACAACTGAGTGATCAACTTTCTGCTTACCGTATATTTCCGCTGAAAAAGGAATGCACGACATATCGTTGGGATCAACACAAACGCTAACACAAGAACCTTGACTCTGACTAACATCATGCAACTACACCAAAAATGGATATGTTCTTGATACCAGGTCTCGGTTTGAATGGGTGATCTTAAAGGACGTTTTGCATTTTATTCCTGTCGAGATCGTAACCAGAGCGAGATATTCTCTGGCGGATTAATGAGGTCAAAAGGTAATCTTCATTTCAATAACACGTATTCCGCCAAAGTCTTAGGCAGAGCAGAAATTATTTGATTCCAGTAGCCAGCTCGATATTCTGCGTGGGGTAACGAAATCTGCTGATGAGATCATTGAAATGATTCCGGCATCAATATTGGCAGAGCAGAAATGAAACCCAATACTTTAGTTTCGAGTTGTCTGTTGCTCAGGGTTAGCCTCGATTTTGTGCGGAAAATTCATGTTTCAGTGAAGGTCCGTGGAATTTCATAGTGTTTGTATTGTAGAAGTTGTGCATTCTTTACTTTACTGTTGGTGTTTGTGGATTTTCAAAGACACTAATATGAGGCTAAGCTTGAGTTAATTTTATTTTGTACTCAAGGAACACAGCAGTACTTTGGGACTCGAAAATGCTTCGAAGTGGTTTCCCTTTGTGCGTGATGGGTATTCATGGTCGGGTTAAACTGTGCAATTGATTGACATGTAGAAACATTGTATATATTGAATCTGCCCAAGGGCACTAGGACACCGAATGTGGTTGGATTTCTATAAGTTTTTTTTCCTTTCGATTATTTGAATTAAATTAACGTTATACTTGTTTACTTATCTTGTGTCCGTGTTCCTTCGTTCGCTGTTGTAATGCAGACGTTTTCATCCCAAAGGTCAAACGGTTTGAATAGCCTATGAGCGTTACTTCTTTAACGGCCGTTCCCAATCTCGTACCCAGAGTCCTTATTTCTTACTGCGCGTGCTCGACGAAATAATTGGGCTCTGGAAAACTCCAATATTTCCTGTGCTGTGATTGATTCTCGAGAACAAAGGAAGATACCGGAAGTAAAAATTACAGTACTAGGGAAAATAAACACGATGGCGTCTCGAATTAAGTACACCAAAAAAGCCTGTAGGGCCGGATTTTTCAAAGTTTTGCCGGTTTTGTAATGGAAATTGTATTGATGTCCATCCAATAGATATTTTCGGAGTTAATTWAACTGAAAACCATCTTCAAAACCTAATTTTCCAAGCGCAAATTCACATGCTCGTTGAACATCGTCCGCCATTTTGAATTTACCTAGTCTGTCATAATGCGCATGTGCGAGAAACCCAGAATCTGGGTCTTCCGGTTTGGAGTTT
>NW_022261482.1:403711-422664 GCF_009602425.1 Actinia tenebrosa | reverse complement strand
GGATGGATGGATGGATGGATAAACTGAATGACTATGTTCACAAAAGGTTGATGCTCGTCATCTGCTTTATTTGCTTTCTATTTTATTTTTCTGGGTTTGACTTTTTCTCGCACTTTCCTCACATTTCATTTATGCAGTTATTATTCTTTTACATTAGCTTCTTAAATCTATCTATCTTTTGGTTTATTATTAGTAAACAAATTCATCTTAATCTAGCATAGTTTGAGAACTAAAATCGAAGTAATCGTGTTGTGTTGTCCAGGATCACTTTTCGTTGGCCAGTAGTTCATTGCCTTATGTATTGTTTTGTTGCTCATTTGGTACACACTGCGCATGTCAGTTCACGACCCTCTACGTATGGACCACAAGGCAAAGAACCGCAGCGTCCTTCAACTGGATACAGCAGGGCACCATGGTTACCGCTACCTCCTGCAGCGTATTCGGCATCTTTATCTACACAGATGTATTCTGTGGTATGTTTGTGGTCATGCTTTTCACTCATCAGGTATCCCCAGTATTCTCTCCTCCATCCCGCGGGACACGCGTACGTTCCAGGGACCATCAGCTTGGTGCTTCGGGTTTGGACGTGGCAGACTACACACGGAGCAGCTCGATGTTGAAGGTTTTTGTTGGTGAGAGGGTTGAAGTAAGCAATCTCATATTCCGAGCCGTAAATGTATCCGTTATTATTAAGACCATCTTTGTACTTTCCAAATTTTGGGCTTAAGGTGAGACACACGTAATTAGAACCTCCTCCCGTGGACGTGTAGTACTGGCCACCAGTACGACCTGAATCAAATATAATAGGTGGGTGAGGGAGTCAGTGGGTGCATGATTAAGTAATTAAGAAATTGAAGAGGGTTGATGCCGAATTAATGAATGAATGGATGGATGGATGAGTAAGTAACCTGAAGCATCAGTTTAGTGATTGAACGCCTACCTTGATAAACAACTGTAGTATCCGAAGGGCATGTTGTCCTTCCCCATCGTATGTACACCACCCCTCCTTGACCAGGTGGACCTTGCGGTCCTGGTATACCTGTGAAACCTGGTGCACCTATAGGTGGTTGATAATGACCAACCTTATTCATTTTTGGAGGATGAGTTATCAGATGAGTAGGATCGTAGTTGAAGGATGTAGAGTGTGCGTTAAGGTGGGTTAGAAAGAGGTAGTGGTGGAGGAGATGTTGTTGGAGGATGTAGAGTGAGCGTTAAGGGGGGTTAGAAAGAGGTAGTGGTGGAGGAGATGTACGTTGGAGGAGGAGAAGTTGAAGAATGGCCGTTTGTGATAAACTATAGTAATAACAAGAAAAGGGTAATGCAATGGAGAAAAAGAAGAAAAAAGTACTTAGAACAGAGATTTGTTGTGTGCTTAACATTTGATTTAGAACAGGTGGTTTATTCTTTCTTACCTGGTGGTCCAGGCATTCCATCACGACCATCTCTTCCTGAATCCCAGTACGTGGAATTGAGTCCCAGTTAGTAATGGAACACAGGAAAAAAGGAAACGATAAACAAAGAAACAAAACACACGCGGGCAAGAAATGTAACTGCAAACTTCTCACCTTGCAAGCATGACTTTTCCTTGCCTTCCAGTTGCTTTACTCTGAGGAGAAAAGAAACGTCTTGATTTACTTCTGGTGAAAATGTTGGCAGACATGTACATGTTTTGTTGTTCAAATGGTCGATAAATGATAGGTTCCTAAACTCCCTGAATATAACACGTAACCTTTGAATACTTGAAAGAGATATCAGTCCTTAGATAATCAATCATCACTGTCATCCACAAGTCTTTAAACATCAAGTTTATCGCACCTCAAACACCCTCTGGACTGATTCAAGTTAGGGCACATCTAATGCACAGATTGAATAGAAATTTAGCATGTTTGCTCTTACCAACGCTCAACGCTCTTACCAACTGAGCTAGCCGGGTGGTCCTTAGATAATCAATCATCACTGTCATCCATAAGTCTTTAAACATCAATTTTATCGAACCTCAAACACCTTCTGGGCTGATTCAAGTTAGGGCACATCTAACTCACAGATTGAATAGAAATTTAGCATGTTTGGTCCTTGGTGATTTCACAGAACAGCTTTAGTTAGTAAACAACTACCTTCAAAAATGTTCCCTACATCAAAAACGTATCCGGAGATATATATAACACTGTTCAGACTTCCATACAGACGCATGCGTCCATCAGTCAAGTTCATAATACCAATATTTTCAGTACGTAACATACCTTGCCTGCAATTTCTTCAAAAGTTCCATCATTTCCGTCTGATTCTGTCCTTGATCTCTGTTCGTGAGACTCGTACCTTGCACCTCATGTACCTCTAGAACACAAGCCACCAAGAAAAGAATCACTACGAACGACAGCAGAGTCTTACCTGAAACCATTTTCGACATGGTAAACTGAACTGATCTATCCTGACCTCGTACTTTGTATTTAAAGTATACGCGATTCAAATTACTTCCTCATTTTTCCGCGTTTTTAATTCTCATGTCACGTGAGCATTTAATGTAAGTTTAATAAACTAGTGTTGAGAGAGGAATTCATGAGCAGGCTTAGCCCAGTTGGTTAGTGCGCGATGAGAAAACCCTCGTAGCAAGGAAGAGAACGACATGCATCAAACAAACTCAATTCACATATGTTGTCTGCAGAACTTAATTGTTTTTTTCTTACTGAAACCCTAGATCTATCTCATTTCTTTGTATTTCTGTTCCCAAGAGATTCTTCCTCCACACCCATTTTTTGTTAAGAAAACGATGATTTATTCAGCTGACTCCATGTGACAAGAAAACTATTGATGCGAACTGCCATTCCCACGTTATCATTTGATTAAAAAGTTAGAAAGTAAAAAATAATGTTTGTGTATATGTAAATTAACATAGATTGTTTGAGCGGGCGGTATTTTGTCAGTATCTGCCCGCGCTCGCGGTCCGGTTTCCTTTGCCGCTAAACACCAAAGTAAAACGATTACAAAAACAAGTTTAAAAAAATACGGGAAAAATGGAATAAGTTATTTACCGTCCTATAGTCGGTCCGGATAGGGAAAAACTGTGCCCTCGGTCTTGACCTCGGGCACAGTTTTTCCCTATATGGACCTCCTGGTCGGTAAATAACATATATGTAGTGTTCTGCAGCTATTATAACTGTGCTTCTTGATGATATCTAATGTAATTGATGTCGTTGGTGGCAGTGGTGCGCGGAATATCAAACACTACACCACAACATTCATGATCGCAAACAGACTTTATTTACGATAAACAAACAAACAAACCAAAAGACCAATTGATTGGATTCAAAAATATCAAGTCAYGTATACAATGTTTTCTTATCATCAATACTCAGTTTGGTTCTCAACTAACATCTAAGATCTAATAATCTTGTTCTAGCAAATGATACAGAAGTGACCTTTACCGTTCTTGCCCTTAGGTTTCTGCTCGTTAGACGACTGGAAGCTAAGAAAACAGCAACGCACTCCTGTGGTTGGTCTAGGAAGGGAAGGAAGTCTTTGCC
The DNA here is from genome assembly GCF_009602425.1 of Actinia tenebrosa. Next base: position 419,143 of record NW_022261482.1, on the reverse strand, counting down.
ACTCTCGTGTAGAAAGATCAAAGCATTCCACAGAATTCAGGCTGATGCCATCCCAACCTGCTACCAGATAGATCTTCTTGTTAAAAACCGCCGCACCCGCGTTGGATCTTGGGACATACATTGATGGCATCGAGGTCCACTGATTGGTCGTAAAGTTGTACATTTCAACAGTTCGTAGAGTGTCGTTGCCATCGTAACCGCCCATGACGTACATATTGTCCTCGGTTACCACGGCGCAAGGAAAGGATCTTCGATCTCTCATTGGTTGGACTTCAGTGGAATTCCAAATGTCTCTGAAAACGATCATACAATGTCAAAGGTGAGCTTGATACGGACACACGGTGCAACATCGCGCGCAATGTTGCAGGAAATCGATGTTGCGGGCCTTATCCCACAGCATTTGTTGCGCGCATTGTTGCCTGCTATATTGCGCGCATTGTTGCCTGCTATATTGCGCACGCTGTTGCCTGCTGTATTGCGCACGCTGTTGCCTGCTATATTGCGCACGCTGTTGCCTGCTATATTGCGCGCATTGTTGCTTGCTATATTTCGCGTATTGTTGCYTGCTATATTGCGCTTATTGTTGCCTGCTATATTGCGCGCATTGTTGTCTGCTATATTGCGCGCATTGTTGCCTGCTATGTTGCGCGCATTGTTGCCTGCTATGTTGCACGCACTGTTGCCTGCTATGTTGCGCGCATTGTTGCCTACTATATTGCCCGCAATGCTGCCTGCTATATTGCGCGCAATGTTGCACTGTGTGTTGCGCCTTTACCTTGTAGTATCATATCTCTCTACTGTGTTCAGAATACTCGATCCGTCATGCCCGCCAATGATGTAAAGAAATTTATTATGGGCCACAGCGCAGACGCAGCGCCTTCTCGTTGGCATAGGAGCACGGGTTTTCCATCTATTACAACAGAAAAGAAATTTAAAAAGCAATAATGCGTTCAAATTTAAACTAAGAGCAGATTTTATTTAAGTGGGTAACGATACCGAAAGCAAATTCATAATTGAAAGGTAGCCGCAATGTACTTTCCAATATCCGTTATTATTTGAGGCAGCGCATGAAAATTTGGGTAATCATTTCATCGTTGTGCCATGCCATTAACGTGCTTTAATACTAGCAGATCAAGGATGCATGATTTCATGGGAGTGATTGTTACCTATAGAATGGCAGTATATACCTTGTGTCCTATTGAAACTATGCAGTTTCGCATTTCAAAACTCTGGTTTTTACTTCACAATCTATTATAATTTTTTTAAAGTCCTAGTGAATGCGCATCTACTTACCTATTCGTTTGCACATTGTAACTCTCCATAGAACTGACAGTTGACGTCCCATCAAATCCTCCAACCACAAAGATGTTTCCATCCACCTCAACCATGCCATGCTTGCTACGCCGTGAGTTCATCGATGGTACGTTGTGCCACTGTTTTTCACGTACGTCGTATCGCATGACTAGAAAATCACAGAGAAACTCAAGGAATTGCAAGGTTTCGTTTTCGTTTTGATTAAGAAAAGCGAGAGCTACGGATGAAGGTAAGCTTGGTTCATTTGTCAAAGCAGCTCACAAAATAGGGAAGGTGTAAGTCCAGGCGTGTAGGACGCGAGTCATGATCTGGGGAATCAAGGATAGCGTAGAGGTAGATCACTCATCTCTCACTTCTGCGGTCTTGGGTTTGATTCCTGGACTCGGCGCTCGCTGCATCATACATGAGTAGAGTYTGTTGGGTCTCTATTACTTAATTAATGCAAGGGTTTTTCTCCGGGTTCAACGGTCTTCCTCCGCAAAACCTAAGAAGCTACATTCCAATGCTATCTGCGAGTGCGCCGTGCTCTGACAAGGTGTCGATAAAATGTGAAGGTTTTTTGTGTAATAGCATACATCGTTCACTCTATGTTCACTAAAGAAGCGCAACTGAATCCAACTAGGTTAAGCGTGCTCAACCAATTAACCGTTTTCGTAAAACAAGAGGATTCAWGCAATAATTTTCTCAAAGGAGAAATCGGTAAATCAAGAAAAGTATATATGATGCGCAATGATTCCTACCTGTATCTAGTGTCTCGGAGTTTATCGTTGAATATCCTCCAGTAATATACAGCTGACCACCTAAGTTTGATAGTCCGTGGTACCCACGATCTTTTGGTAGCTTTGGAAGGTCGTTCCATTGATTGGTGATGACGTTGAATGAAAATGCTTAAGGAAAAAAAATCAGTGTGTATTCGCGCATACCCCCTTTCTAGAGACTGCCCATGTTAACTTGAAAATCCACAAAATCCGTAGTGCTTTTGCGCATTTTCTAAAGRCTGGAAATTTTGGTTCCAAATAGTCAAGCATACAATTTTGATGACCACAAAGCAAACATTAAACACAGAAAAATAATTAAATAAACGCTTTTGTTTTTTGTTCTTCTTTAGTCGCGAATCATATTTTTCTTGCTCTTGTTGTCAAATCCGTGCGTCGACAAAATATGATGCAAGAAATATATGTATGCTTTTGAAAACAAATAATTTTTTAATCAAACAAACCTGTTGTGAAGTTAGTAAAGTCACCGTTTCCACCAATAGCAATCAACACTTCATGAAATCTTTCGTAGTTTCGCGGCCTTGTTCTCCCATTGTCGAGTGAAGCTCTTCTGTCTGGAAGCATATGAAAGTGCTGTGCTTCAAGAAGAAGTTCTCTGCACTTCGGGGCCAGCGACATTAATTCTTCTTTCTCTACGACGTCCACAAGATAATAAGGTGAAACTAAAGGCAAGCGAATAAGCTCCAACAAATCCGGAAAGTGTTCGCGTCTCTTCGGTAAGTCGTGGTAAATCCATCCTATGAGTGCTTCGTAAATTTTTTCCTCATTTTCTACAGATATGTCGTCACTCGCTAGCAAAATATTAAGATTCTTAAGCGAAATGCTCTTAAACTCTTCGCTTTCTGAAACATGGACGAAGTTCATGTAAATATAATCGCTCGAAATGTGCCACAGTTCATGACACGCGTATGTCTCAGCAAAGGATTGAATACCCAAGCAGTTGGTAACATTGAGGCGACTTTCGAGAAAGCGGCAGCATGCGTCTTTAACAGATTGCACGAGCATGAGATTTGCGCCTTGCAGGATCAACTCGACATTATTCCAATCAAGAACGATCTCGCCAGTGTAAATAAAGTTGAGTATTGACTTCATACTTTCTCCGTTCACACCCGTGATGGTTATAATCTCCTGTTTACTTTCTTTCATATTGCCGTTAAACATGGCCAAAAAGTAATCCGAACTAGCCGAGAGGATATTCCTGTGAGCAAGAAACTGCGCGTCTTCTACTTTGATGATTACATCGCACATGGCCCCATGTTGTCGAAGTTCGTTGATTCTCCGCATCATCATTCTGGAGTATTTTTCATCAAAGAACGTGAAAGTGTCATCCAGTTTGAAATCCGTTTCATCTTCTTGACCAGTCATTGCGACTTATCCCAAGGAAAACTCTTTCTAATGCATTGCAGAAATTGTACATTTCATTATGAGCCAAGCCAGGGCGCGCGAAGCCCAATTAACTCTTATCGCGTCATATTCGATGTTGTTAATTAATGATGACGTCATATGAAAATCGCGCCGGATCGATCAAGCCACGTCTAGTGTAAAATATTAGGGCCCGGTTGAATGAAGGGTGGATAAAGCTATCTGATGGATAAATCCTTATCCAGTGGATAAGTCGATGCTGCTATCCAATAAATTTATCCACTGCATAAGATTGGCTAACTATTCTTCGTTCAACGGGGTCCAGGTTTTTTTTTTAATATGGTTTTTTACGTGAAAAACTCCCTAGTTTTTCAGGTGACGGTAGCGCTACGAACGCAATGCATGTTCATCAAATGCTATATTACAATCCAAAAAGGTCTGGTTCCTTTGTTGCTTTGCTAAGGTTATATAATGCAGATCTAATACCTTGCTTTATTAATTTTCCTAAATAAACAGGCTTCAGTTAATTTGCGCAACCATTATGYTATGATTCTATCCTTTCTGATATTTATATTTCATTTTGTGGTTTACGGAAAGATCATATTCACAATCAATTTTCACAAATATAGCTTTCGACTTTCAATCTTGCGAGCATGGGTGCTGTGCGATGCTAATGCGCCGCCTCCCATCGCTGTTCTTGGGTTCGATTCCTGGACGCACCAACAGAAGTGAATAAACTTTCTTGTCGGTTCTCTCCTTCGCGGGGTAGGTTCTCCTGTTTGAATTTCTCACTTGAAAATCAGCTTCTACCTTCCACTTCGATTCCTGGACGCATCATCATATTTGGGAGTACAGTTGGTCGTTGGTTCTCTCCTGTGCTTCGAGGTTTTGTCTCAGTCCGGGTTCACCTGTTTTCCTCCCTCCTTGAAAATCAGCTTCTATAAAATTCCAATATTTCCTCATCGAACGAGGCCACAGTAGGACACTCATTATTTATATTCTATCATATAAACATTCCTTTCTACCAAATCTTTCTCTTTTACTCCGACGAAGGAATAGCGTCCGAAACGTCAGTAAGTTTTTTCATCTTTTCACGGTGTATTACCTTTTTATCATTACTGTTTCATTAGAAACACCGACGCAGCTCACACTAGTTTTTAGCTAGTTATCTCATCTTAAAACAAGGAAAATTTATTTTTTATTTCTTTATGACATTTTTTCACGTGCCTCAGTAGCCATGGTTTCCTAATCCTAACAAAGCTCTACCTTTTACAAATTTTCTTTCCGAGGACATTCTTACTGTCCCTCTCCACCCTTGGATTATTTTTGTATATTTGAACCGAGTGGAAACTGGGTCGTGACTAATACGCATGCGCAATTTGGCTGATGCAATTTTGCGTCGCATGCTTTAAAACACGAAGGAAATCAAAAATTGAAATTCATTTTTCCGCTTTTCTCGCAATCAGAACACTTTAATCCCCAACAATGGCCGAAGATGAAATGGTTAGCATATATTTATAATCTTTCTTTACCAAAAATACGGGTTATTATGTATTGAAATGTCATTTTTTAATGTTTTAAAAGTGGCATTTTTATCTCGTGGTGCAAAAAAAATTAAACTTAATGTCGTTCTTGTTGAAGATGTTTGATCCTACTATGAAAAAGAAGAAGAAGAAGAAGAAGGTTCCTTTAGATTTAGATGGACTTGAAGGCGAAGGAGTCGTGGAGGATAAAGATGGTGCTCCAGAGGCGAACGATAACGAACAAGATGAACCCAAAGGTATGAGAATAATTGATGTAAGCTTACTCGTAAGATTCTAAAGAGAGAAATAGACCCCCATTTACCCTTGAAAATAGAAGATATCTCACTTTAAAACAGAGATCCTAATCCATTTGTATTATAAAGAACATCTGTATCTAGACGTCACATATTCATCACCATGTCTTTAATGCTAGTTTAATAACGTTGTGAATTAAGCCAATGTAATGAAATTCAAGCAAACTAGCTTGTAAATAGTTTATTGTCCATAGCCTCGCATATAAAGTCAAGTACAAGGATTTTTGCTTTAAAAATAGATTACCAGTGATCTTGTGGATAAAGATTTTAAAAAATCACTTGAATTATGAAATTTGTCTCTCTTATCACGAATAAACTTAAATATACTTTAAAAATATACGGGAAAAAATAGCTTCCGGTCAGTTATTTGCAAAATGCGAATTTTTTTCTGGCTGAATTTCATAAATTTATTCAAACCTTTCTTTGGTATATCCTCATATGTTTATTTTGACAAACCAAGGTCCTCGTATTATTGTTCTGTTGCTAAGTATTCTGCATGCATCAGAGAAATATGTCATTTTTTTCAAGTCTGACTGGTATAATTTCCAGAAGTATTTCATCAGATTTTGATTTGCACTCATCCTCGATAGATGAAGCATTAGAAGTTTTCTATTTTCACCACTGTTTTCCTGATAGGTTAATTGGAACTACAGCACTGTCAATCAAAAAAGATCTTAGAGTAAGGTTCCCTTGTACCTCTACATTTCCTATGTACCTGTTGCGACAAAAACTCTAAAACCACCTCTGGGCTGATCTAAGTTTAGGCATAGCCTAATCTCAGATTAAATATGGAATCAAATACCAAGAAACTTTATCAGCTCATTGTATGTTTGCACATTGCAGATGTTTCATTAGACCTTGAAGACTTTTCTGAAATGAAGAAAAAGAAAAAGAAGAAAAAGAAAGTGTTCGATATGGATAGCTTGGAGAATTCATTACCAGTAAGTACTACTGTCAGTTGTCTACTGTTATCTGGTATGGTAAGGTCATTGCCTTGCYAAGATAACAGTGGATGGGTAGGAATGGCATCAACTGTTATGGATGGCATACACTGTTATCTGGTATGGTAAAAGGTTGTTGCCTTACCAAGATAACAGTGGATGGATAGGAATGGCATCAACTGTTATGGATGACATCTACTGTTATCTGGTATGGTAAAAGGTCGTTGTCTTACCAAGATAACAGTGGATGGGTAGGAATGGCATCAACTGTTATGGATGACATCTACTGTTATCTGGTATGGTAAACGGTCATTGTCTTACCAAGATAACAGTGGATGGATAGGAATGGCATCAACTGTTCAGGGCAAAAAATAATGGCCGGTCATAATGACAAACATAATGACAGGCCAAATTAGTTTTAGCATAGTCATACCTCATTTCTGGCTAAATGTTACTGGTCAAAATGACCGACAAGGCAAAGAGTTGACTATATAAGTCCCAGTTCTGACCGGGCACTGTCCAATGTCCAGCCTGTTATAACTGGTTTTTTTTTTTTTTTTTTGGTATAGTAAGAACTTTTTATTTCTTTACTAAATTGTTGCTTTTTTTGGAATTCAGGATACAGCAGATGGATCGACAGAAAAAAAAGAAGATGCAAATGATGCAGTAGATGAAGCACAAGATTTAGATGAGCTTGATTTCAATCTTCCCACCAAGAAAAAGAAAAAAAAGAAAAAGGTAAGAAAATGGTACCTTACATTTTACCCAGCTTGAAGGCTGTTTATTAATTTGACTATCATCATCACTATCACTATCACTATCACTATAACAGTATCATTATCTTTATCATTATTATTATCAAGTGTGCTCACCAACACCAACCTTATCTCTGATCTCGTGCTATAGGCTTTTAATGATAATTATATTTTCGTTTTGCCCCCGGGGGGGGGGGGGTACTCCGCCAGAATTTGGGTAGGGGTGTTCCGCTGGGATTCTGAAAGGGGTACCCTGTTTATGACAAATAAACTCAAATTTGTAGACCCTGTTCATGACAAAAGATATAATTTATTGCACTGAGTTCCTGTTTCAATTATCATGTCATCTCGCGTATCGTTTTTTTTTTTACGACCATAATAACCAGTTTCGGTCAAAACAAAAGTAGAAATCCTGAATATGACAAGAATCTCGGAAAGAATTTGGACCTTGAGTGAAATTGCATACCCTGTTTATGACAAGAAGCTGGTAAAACCATACCCTGTTCAGCGGATCATCCCCGTGTAGTCCATATATGTGAGTACCCCCCCCCCGGTTTTGCCTAGCAATAAGAAAAAAGTTCACCTCAAAACGGGGAGGGGAGGACAGGACTGCAGCCCCTACCCCACCCCTCCCCCTCCCAACTCTAAAAACTGTTCCACCGTCCCTGTGGGACACCAGTAATATTGCAATAAAGGCTATTTGCTTATCAAATTGCACAATCCCACATTTACAAGATCTATCATAAAACAGTTAGCATATTAACCCTATTATGTGAATGTTTACAAACACAATGATCTCAAAACTAAACAAGGATATGATGACTGTTTGACATTACTTGACATACAGATAACTATTGACAAAGAGTCGGCAGAAAAGGCGATGGAGAATGGAGCAGAATCTGGGGAGGATGAAGGAGAAGGCAATGAGGCAGAGGATGTAATGGCAGCTGAGGACAGAGAATATACATATGATGAGGTAGGCTTATAGAACAATACATCAGTAGCTTAGATCTGATTTTATACCCTAGAAAAACAAAGTTCTATATCTTAGTTACAGAACCTTGAAAATATCGTTGAATGATTGATTGTAGTTGGTAGTGCATTCACATCTCACCTCTAAGGTCTCATGTTTACAGCCATTTTCGATCACGCACCACTCTAGCAATTGTTTCTGTTGCGATGAAGAAGCTTTTGGTATACATCATTCAAGGCGTTTCCATGACATTCCATAGGCAAGTGCCCTTATAGCTTTGTGTTTTCCGACATTGTTATGGAAATGTCTTGTGATTGACGTCCACCAAAACCTTCTTTGTCGCAATAGAAACAATCGCTAGAGGGCTCGTTTGATTGGGAATGGCTGTAATTCCTGGACTCAGCAACACATATGAATAGAGCTTGTTAGATCTCTCTCGATCAGGGTTGTTTTTCTATTTTTAATTCTAACCCCGATTTTAATTTTTTTTTTTTTGAGTATCAATAAAATTTGAAGACGTTTGTGTGATGCCATACTAAAAGCTTGATTATAATTGTGTACTTGTAGCTTTTAGAGCGAGTATTTGATATAATGAGAGCAAAGAATCCAGACATGGTTGCTGGTGAAAAAAGGAAGTTTGTTATGAAACCACCACAAGTTGTAAGAATAGGCTCTAAAAAGACATCATTTGCTAACTTCACAGATATTTGTAAAATGTAAGTGTTTTATCCATACAGTTCCTGTAATTCTTACTTTGTAAGGGGAAAATGTTATACCAGCTAAGATTCCACATCAAACCCCGAACAACTTGAATGTGCTATTATCATGAACATAGGTCACATCAAATGGTGTTGCATTAGTAGTGTAACAGTACGATTTTACCCTTTATAACTCAAATGGCTGTCATTTCAAAAAATTTTCCTGATCCCCAGAAGTTGGAGTCTAAGGATTCTGGACTGGAAAAGAAATGACTTTTCTGTTTTATTTCAGATTGCATCGGCAACCAAAACATTTATTAGCATTTTTGATGGCTGAGTTAGGAACAAGGTGAGCCTTCAATAACAATCAAAAGTTTTATGTTTTCTTTTTGTGAGTTTATGTAGCAAATTTTCTTGTTTTTTCCTAGTGGTTCATGTGATGGAAATAACCAGCTTATAATCAAGGGTCGCTTCCAACAAAAACAGATAGAAACTGTGTTAAGAAGATATATCAGTAAGTGAAATAAAAATTAAAAGATTAAGAATATTTTGGTATACCTGTGCCAAAAGTAGATTTCAAAATCATGCTAGTTGAGTGCTTTGTGCATAAAATACAATGTTGCACATTAGTGGTAGATCTAGGCTTTTGAAAAGGGGTCATTAGAATGAAAGAAAATTTTTGCACTGGAATCAAATTTGGCAGTTGCCATGGTAATAAACCAGGTCTTCCATACACCCCCCCCCCCCCCCCCCCTGCACCCCCCCCCCCCCCCCAGATCTGCACCTGTAGTTATCAACATTGCTAAAAATTAAGGCTGTTCAATGGCAGGACATGATGACTGGACAATCATCATCTGACCTGACTTGCCAAGAGGACTGGCCTATTGACCTCTTGTAGCACGTCAGAATGCAGGCGCTCGATTTGGAGGATATAACAATAGGTTTCCAATTCCCAGGAGATTGAAATTCTTTTGTTTTGTCTTACGAATTGAGCTGCTTTGACGTCACATGCCAGGGGTCTATTAGGCATGTGGCTGAACAAGCACCAGTTTTGACCAGTTGATGGACATTAACTGGCCATTATATTTAGCCCTGACTTGTTTGTCATGGGCAAATGAAACACTACAGTGATGATGTTGCAATAAAAGACTATCAATATTAGGATTTCTAATGTCTTTATCAATTGCTTTTACATCAAAAAATTCATAATCACATTTTTTTCCCTTGTCAACAGAGGAATATGTAACTTGCCACACTTGTCGGTCGCCCGACACAATCCTTCAAAAAGAAACTAGGCTGTTTTTTCTGCAGTGTGAAACATGTGGCTCTCGTTGCTCTGTAGCAAGCATCAAATCTGGCTTCCAGGCTATTACAGGCAAGAGAGCACAGCTGAAGAACAAACAGCAATAATCTGGCACCAAAATTACTTCACAAAACTGAAGTTCATAGATAAAAGAAAACATTCTTCCAAGCTCGGGTTCAGCTTTAACTGAATGAACAAATACCTGGTGTATATGACTGAAATGACAATGAAAAGTTTAAAGATTCTATCACTAATAATGTTTGTATCATCTTGGCATCTATAGTGTTTGAAGACTGTAAGAATATTATTAATGAAATAAGTTACCACCATAGGTTATATCAAAGTGTTTGTTGCCACTCGTGTGTGTTCAATTTTAACTGTCGTGTCAATTTGATCAATACACTGTAATCATGGTTCACAATCTCATTATACTACTGCATAACTTTGTTACTTTAGAAATGTTCAAATAATAAACAAATCACAGTATCAGTAAACTAAAAAATTCAAAATTACGATTGCCAGTCTGGTCAATTGAAAAATTTATGGTATGAGGTTTTGGTATACGTATGATGGTGTTGTAGCAATGTTGTAACATGCTGCAGAAATATCATACAGTACCTTTTGTAATCATAAAACAGAGGTCCCTTGCTTTACACAGGATTTATCTATGATTTGCCRTCACAGATTTAACTAGAATATACATGTCTTAACTACATTGCAATGCACAAAACAAGTATGGGGTCTAGTTGCAGTACGTTTTAAAGGAATCGAAAAAGTCACATAATTTTAAGCAATTTTTCATGTTTCTGTGATGTTGACAACTTCCAAAGTCTAGATTTTTGGCTTCCATCAATCAAGGAATTACTAACTAAAGATTATAGTAGTAAGGTTGATGAATGGCAGCCAGCACACAARCATACTGTGTCTAGGTCTGGAGTCATTCGTTTAAATGCAGAAACATTTCAGAAACRTGGCTAAGCCTCTAATATTCTACAAATGTCTTTCTCGATATCTGTACAAGTACACTTCAGGTTTAATTGCACAGCTTATACCCACTTTTAATATCTAATGATTATTCGCTGAAGGTCAAAGTGAATGTTTACCAAGATGTATACATGTAGTCAAGGTAAATGTTCACCATATTCACTGAGCCTGACTTTAATAATATTGTTTTAAATAGCTAATGTAATTTTATACTTGAATATCAGAGAAAAGACTGAATTCAGGATGAAAAACCRTTAGTATTTTGCTTTGGCAAATCTCATAATCACTGCTTGACCGGTGATTATTGTCTCGTAATCACTGCAAAGTGTGCAAAACTCCATATTTAAGCCTAAAATTGTTATAAATAGTAATAAATGCTTCAATAGTTCACATGTGCATGGTTAATGAATAATTATTTTTCAAGTGATCAATGTGACTACATGAATCATAAAAGGGTTTTTTGGTAATGATCTTTTGCAAGCATTTCCCAATTAAGAGAGCCAAAATAAAGATGGTATATGTGGCCATGTTGGTGGTGTTACAGTTGCCAGTTTAAGAATTATATTAAGAGTTTAAGGATCTAAGCCAAATACAAATYGTTAGTTACCATGATTAAGATGTCATTCCTCCTTTTTAGTGTACCATTGTGCAATCTTCAACCCTTGGTGGGTGGAGTAATATTAGACATTTGCTATGTTACGCTGATTTGAATAATTTTCACAGACTGTTTATAGGTTAATGAAGTCTAAGGACACTGATAGGTAGATTTATAGACCCCTTGCAGTACTTCAGAATGCAGCTCAATTTGGAGCGCAAAACGATAGGTTTTTGATTCTCAGGAGATTGAAATTCTTTTCTTTTGGCCTCCAAATTGAGCTGCTTTGACACCACATGCCAGGGGTCTATTAGGCATGTGGCTGGACAAGCACCAGTTTTGACCATACAATGGACATTGACTGGCCCTTATTTTTTATTTATTTTGTCATATTATGCAAGGGGTCTACAGTCCCTCTTTACATTCCATTCTCAACCCAGTTTTTCTTTCCTGACTTGGATGTGCAAGGAGTGCAGAGTTTGAAGTGGCACAAGGGGAGAAGAAAATACTTTTTCTCACACACAGTCTAATATTGACTCATAGTTAGGATGGAAAGTACCAATGTAACCACAGTAACAGGTGAGCCAATGACAATTCAATTCAATCTATTTCCACTGCCTAACAGAAAATTGAAAATACGAAGTAAATAAGAGTAATACATAGATATTTAAACGAAAGGAAGAAAAGAGCATAATTATTAGATAGTCGTGGACAACTCCCAAAATAGCATTAGTTTTAGGTAAGACATGATAACTTGATACAGGGTTCGTGCCGAGGTAACCACTTAAAATCAAGGAGTACGATACAAGGACCCAAAAATGAATTTTCAAGGAGTATGTTCAGCTTACTATATGCTAAGGTTTTACACGGTGGTTGCACATGGCCGACTTTCAGATTTTCAAATCTTTCTGACTAGATCGATTTCAGAACCATGCATGTAATGATCAAAGCAAAAATTCAAGGAGTTTTGCTAAAATCGTAAAATTCAAGAGCTTTTCAAGTGCCCTTGAAAATGTGAATTCAAGGAGTTTTCAAGGAGTTTAAGGAGTAGCATGAACCCTGTTGATAGTTATACAATTATAAATTATAGAAAGTATACAATACACCAAACAAGTTTAGTCAAATCCATGTTTTATTACAGTTTATATCCAAATGTAAAGTGATAAAAAATAATGAAAAATAAAAATGTCATAATTGCTGGTGCTTGTAGATAGAGTACAATAGATCAAAAATACCATTACACAGGTCTACTTAAATATCAGACTGTTTAAGTCTCTTTGGCAGTCACAACCCTGCTATATTGTGGTACATTGAAAAAAATATCCAAGGTCCTGAATGAATTTTACAGGGTGGCAAAGGGGTTATATTGAAACCATGATTTGACCATTTTTATTTTTTGTGAAATGTGAAACGGCCTATATTTATTATTTTGTGAAATTTGATGTATGTGATTCGTATTCAGGGCCATAGCCACCGGTACGCTTTCGTGGAAAAAATATAAGGAAAATAAGAAAAAAAATATAAGAAAAACTGAAAACCCTCGAAAACCGGACCAATCAGGAATTTGTGGCTACAGCCCTGGTACTCCCTCACCCCCCTTAGCACCCTAAAGTTAATGCCAAATTTGTAGACTTGTATAATAATATAAAGATCTATTGACATTAGAGTGCACGTCATATACCCATGAAACAATGGCTAGCCATGTAGTGCTTAAAAGTACTTAGTTATCAACTATTTCTAGCAAAACATTCACTGACATGAACCAAAAAGACACAGTGAGAATTTGCTTCTGTTTCCATTATTCTGCTCCAGTAACATCCACTACAAAATAGCAGCTGCAATTAGACAATCATCTGGTTCTGTTTCATGGATATACAGTGTGCACTCTAGATAAGGTTAGGTTTCTGGAGTGGAGGATTCTATTTATAAGTAGCCAAACCTCTGCAAAAAAATGTTGTACAAGAATATATGCTGTAAACAATATTGTGATTTAACTGAAGAACTCTACAGATTAGTATTGTTCCTTAATGTGTGAGAAGAATTTGAACATTGAAAAAAAATTATACACCATTTTCACATTAGCTATATATATTATATGTATAAATTAGATTCAATCATACTGAAAATTTCAAATTACAGCTTCTGTTCAGACAGTTGAAGGAGGCAAGACTACATGTGCTGGCATTGTCTCACCCAAAGTTAATCAGTCCAAATTTTCATACCAGTAAAACAAAACTAATAAAAAAGGAAAGGCATAAAGACTGTGTTAATATTTTTTCAAAATCCAAAAGTTAGAAAAACCTAGGTGAAGATTTAGAAGCATTTTGACAAGTTATTAAATCTTCAAACGCTACAGTTGCATGTTTTTATTTGTTTTAGTGAATGAACCATATACAGTAAGTGTTCTTTGTCACCTGCAACAATTGCAATGTGTATCATATGTACTTTTCTGTGTCTGTGTGTGAATGCCTAGCTATTTTCGAATAGTTGTATGAAGAAATGGAATATTTAAATAATTGCATTCATGTCGTCTTTGAACAAATGATTCGCTATTCCTAATCCTCCACCCATACCAAACCGAACAAAGTTATCCCCCACTAGTGGACCCAAAGCATAAAGTCCTGGCTCATTACTGCATTCATAAGTAAAAGCATTTATATCTACAGGATTTTTCTTGCTGTCCAGTGGAAGTTTTTTCTCAATGCCAAGTGAATTAACTCCATGTAAGAATGACAGTTCAGGACTCATGCCAATGAGAATAAAGACATATGAGACTTTTTTCTTGAATAGTGTACCATCTGTTTTCTTCAGGATGCATTCTCTATTTTTACGGATCTCCACTAGTTTGGTCTTGGCTAAACATTGGTAAGTACCATCAAGAGCTTTGTCATGAGTACCTTTCATCATCTCTCGAATAAGACTATATTCAGGGTAGACTGTCGGCGTAAGGTTATTGAAAATTATGCTTGGGTCATTTACACTCCTGCGAACTGCATGTATGACTGGGATGCCTTTGCATAAGAGTGAAAGGATGGCATCACCAGCTGAAAGTCCAGCTCCGACTACCAAGCATGGATCTGGCTGTGAGTCTAACACTTCCAAGTCCCCAAAAAGATTTTCCAAATCCTCCATTTGATGATAAACAAACTGGTGTCGTTCACCAGGAATTCCAAGAGTCTTTGCAACACTGTTACCAGTAGCAAGCACGACATTATTTGCATTGACAGCAAATGGTACAAGCTCGTCTGGGTAATTTCCCTTTACGCCATGAATCTCCCATAGTCCATCACTTCCATGCTTGACTGATAGGACTTTGGAATCATTTGAGAAATAGCCTGACAAGTCCATCTTGTCAACATAATCCTTATAATACTCTGCAATATGGCTTGTCGTTGCACGATCATAACTGTTTCCAGGACTTTCAATTCTATTTTTCACTAAAGTGCAGGGTTTACGCACTGCTTCATGTCGATGTTCTCGTAACCAGTCCTGGAATTCCAATCCCGGTAACTCTAACCAGTTGTTAAGGCTGAGTGTCAATTGAGAGCCATGCATGTTATGCCAGCTCCCCCCTGGAGGGCCACACCCCAGGACCAAGTGCTTGACACTGTGAGAAGGGTTGTAAATCCATTTGAGACAAGACCCTTGTTCAAGTCCTAGATCAGTGTTGGGTCGCTGAAGTTGGTCGAAGAGAAGAGCAACTGGATTGAAAGATCTTCCTTCAAGACCTTCGCTTAAGTAGTCCAAATCCTGAAATACCAATGCATAAACAATTTAATAAACATGTAAACAAAATGATATTGATGATTTTTTTATTCTTTGATCATACTGTAACATCCCCCCCCCCCCCCCTCAATAACACTGCATGCATAATTTCTATATTTAGCTTATCAC
>NW_022261482.1:388970-403015 GCF_009602425.1 Actinia tenebrosa | reverse complement strand
CACCCCCCTACATTTTTGCTGCCCCTCCCCCTCCCAATGCAGTAATAAATGAAAGCCCCCTGAGGGTAGGGGACAAGAATGGGCAAAATTCTCTAGACTATTACTCAAAGGTTAGCAAAATGGCAAAATATGTAAATAACAACTAGTTTTGGAACTAGTTTGGACTGCGTCAGTGTTTTTTAGTTGAAACAAATGTGGACTCTGACAAAGGACTAACGTCTGAAACGTCAGTCTATTATCTTTCGTATTTACGGCGATAAAATTATCTACTATGACACAAAATAGCAAAATGTTCACTTAGACTCTCTGGCTAGTTCATGACCTTCTCCTAACATTTCAAAACTTGATGAAACCCCTGCCTCAGTAATTCGTCAAAACTCCCAATGTTATCATACCTATTACGACAACATCAAAATCTTCAGTTTCTTCATATCTTTCAGACATTTCAAATTATCTTGAAATAACCTGGGAATAACAAGGATTCATAACATTAAACATGGTATAAAACCTGTTTTTGTATATTATTTTCTGAGTTTGCTGCAAGCAATTAATTAACATACCCTTGTAATCTAATTGTACCATTGTAAACAATGTGAAGTAAAGCGAACTCATCTAGATGCTTGAAACCATATCCAAGCAAGATATCCAAGCAACTGATAAATTTCTCATTTTTTCACAGTATTGGAATCTGTATGCATAAATAGACCCCATGCAGATTGCGCAATGCAGTTCAATTTGGAGGACATAACAAAAGGTTTCCAATTCTCAAATGATTGAAATTCTTTTGTTTTGTCCTCTGAATTGAGCTGCTTTGACGTCACATGCAAGGGGTCTATAGGCTACAGTCTTATCCCTTCGTTAATTAAGCTTAGAGCCTGTTAACATAGTGTAGACAATGGGATTAACCAATCTAAGCCACTTTCTATGTGTAAAATTATTGTTTTGCAAGACCTTTTAGAATGCTTTTTGATAAAGATATAAGGCTTACATCTAAGGTTATTAAGTCTAATTATGCTCCCTGTGCGACATTTTGTTTGCATTCCAATATGTTGGTATCAAAAAACCTTGGAACATATATTGTGCATACTGTGAGCTAGCTTTGTAACTGCAACAAAGGATATTTGGAACCCAGCTGCTGACAAATAAATGAGTGAACGACATGCTTAGCCAACCAGATAGCGGTATTAAATTCGGGTCTAATATCTACATRTGTCAATTACTTGTAAAGTCCTTATTCTATATATAGATTATTTTTTGCAGAGTCATAAATCGAACATGCGCGACAAGCTTTAAGCCTCGGAAGTAAATATCAAATTCTCAGCATAGCAAAAAGAATGGAATACTACGCGGAAAGGATTGATGAAATATTTAAAAAATTCTGCAAATAGCTTTGTGGTTCTATAAAAAGTGTGAAGTTTTGCGCGGGCGATCATACAAACGGACAATAAAAAAAAATCAAAAACAACAGAGATCAAAACGCTTTTAAATACCTAAATACCCTCAAAAACTTAATAACCACTTCCCTAGGAAGCGATGTTGCTAGTATAAGATATATCTGGTGTTTATATATTGGGCAAGCCCAGATTTTCTAGGTAAGGAAGCTTACTATCCCAGGATATTCCTAAGAAATATATAGTAAAGATCAAAGTTTCAAAACCGAATTAATCTTGAAAGAATATGTTCTTGTATGATGAATTTAGCATTAAATTTTCCCTACAAAAGCGTTTATGTAAGATTACATAACCTTTATCACAAGCGATAGACGGCATGGAACCGAGATTTTCACGTGTGCTTCGCCGTACACATGTCATCTTGCAAGCGTACAGCACATAGTCACAAGGACTATCGTTAACTATCGTTAACTTTAATTTTTTTTCGTAGCTAAGCTCCACTCACCTGCTTGAATGGCTAGAATATTACCAGCACAGACCAGGATTTCTGATAGATGCGATCTATAGTGATCGATAATGTCTTTAGGTCCGTATTTTAAATCAAAGACTGATCAAATTTATTCGGAATACATCGTCAAGTCCGGCAAGCGTCGACAAACAGCAGAAAACGCTGTAATTTGCGACGAACTAGGCTTTCCAACCTGTCTGATAAGAATTACGTAAAAGAGCTAGAGTCTTTGATCGCGAACATTATCATACCTGTAAAGCAGGGATCCACCAATCACTGGCCTCGTTCTAGGTAGGTCCGTCGTTAGACTTTTCCACAGTCCCTCGCTCGTCCGTTCCGTTCGTTTCAATATTTTTCAAGATGGCGGCGAAAAAGAGAGAGACTGTGGACGAGTATTTTGGTTCCCAAAGCACGCTGGGTCCAAGTTTTCGGGACCCATAAGACCTTTCGGTCATTGTACCGTTACAGTCTCTAAGTGTGGAGACGGAACGGACGAGCGAGAGACTGTGGAAGAGTCTGGTCTGTCGTACACTTACCACGTGATCTTGGACTAACACGTGACAAGGCGGCACAACTTTTCAACGTCTTATTTTAATATTTGTTTTATTTTTACATAAGTTTGACTTGAAGAAACAAAATATTAGACAGAGCTTTTCCTCACGCATGCTAATGTTCATTTTGAAATAAGCGGGCATTATGGCATGTTTCTGCCTACTTTATACTAAAATAGTATATCGTTTAATTAGCCATTTTCGCCGTCAACACGTGAAAACGTAAACGGCGTTTTTAAAGCGTTTACGAATGGAAACGTAACTCGTGGACGTGTTCAGCTAATTCCAAAAGAATATTATATTCTCTTGCTAATACACATTGCATGGAAGGCTTAATTCCATTGTTTTCTTTTGTGTCTATTTGTGACTAGTACACTTTTTGTGACTGACATTTCTTTATTTTGTGGGTTAAATAAAGTCGAAATTTTACGTATTGCAACTTTGGTACGCGGTATTTGAATTAGCCGCAAGCGACACTAATGAAAAACGCACTGCGCATGCGTTGGGAGAAAAACAAAATGGCGGACAATAACAATTTATTACATCTACAGGGCTATTTTTTAAATATTCRTTTTGGAATTTTACAGATATTTTTRAATTTCTTTACATAGAATCCGACTATGTGATTATCTTCAAATTAGCCATGCTGGATGTCGACGTCGGGCCGCGAGTGGCGGCATTTTCGAAGATTATTTTTGCTTTGTATAAACAAAAGTTTTTTWGTATAAATCAGCAGTGTATCACAATCGAAATTATCTTGCTATTACGAAAAGGACAACCTTAAGTTGTCAGTATTTTTCTTAAGTTTTGCGATTTTGTAAAACGATCAAAACACCGGCATCAAAAACATAAGTTGCCCTTAGTTACGCTACGCCATCTCCGAGCGTGCGCAGTGCGTTTTTCACCAGTGTCGCCGCAAGCAATTTTGTGGCATTTCTGTGGGAATACTCGGAACCAATCAAATCGCATTAAATCCGACGATTATTAATCGAACGCTAAACGGAATTTCTCCGATAGACAGCGACGAAAAGAAACGCTACGTTTCATATATATTTTAGGTGTTTTTCAATCGTTTTCAAGGGAGTGGAATAATAAAAGACGCCGCAGCGGCCATGTTGCTTTGATATAACTAAAAAATTCATTGACAAACAAAGAATCCGTCAGACTGTAGCCTGCATGCAGATTTAACTCGGTTTGCACGCATGCTACCACACTGCGGCCAAACGGTTATAGTATATCGAAACGTTGGAGCTACGTACTTCCCATGATGTGCACATTTGCTTTTCTTGGAGAATTTATGTTATCACTGGGATACCTGTGGAAGGCCCGTTTTTTTCTCTTTCTCTTCCTTTCTGATTCATGCGAACATACCAATGCTGAAGATAATATTAAATATATCGCTAAAGTTACCTGAAACGTGAGAGAAAGTTTACCGCAGTTTCTTCAGGCGCAATTTCTCAAACTGCAGAAGCATAGACTTGACAAGACTCACTTGAATAATGTGTAAACAGACATTGGATATCTTTTGTATAATTGTATAGTAATGAATATTTACATCTAAACCGGTAAAACATGTTTTTGAATTCGATCGTAAAAATATTTATTTGTACAGACATGCGCAACAATTACATACGTAAGACGACGCCAACAGTCAAGCCAAAATAACGAATTTAATTGAGTATTTTTATTATATTTTTCATAAATAAGAGAAAGAATAGACGCAAATAAGACTTGCACAATCGAGCGTCATATGATCAGGATCTTTGTTGCACTACTCTGGCTCCGATTCAAACATTTCGTTCACAGAGCCTTTTGCGCAGTAAGAAATAAAGATTGGCTCTGATCCCAGGGAGATCTGCCAATATGATCATGCGCAATAGAATTTTTTCAACTGGTCAAAAGATTGAACGTCTAAATATTAAAGAGTTGCCATTTCGAGTTGTTCCAAGTCGTGGTTGGAGTTTTCGCGCATAGCAAAACTATAGTTTATTATGCGCGGCAACTCCAACCTCGGCTTCGAAGTATTATTTGTGGTCAATGAAGGGAACTGTAAAATGGAGTTTTTCTGTTATTGAAATTATTATTTCAAAATAGAAATAGCCCAAAATCTGCTATTCATCAGTTTGAATATATGACCTTGCGAAATTGAAGTCTTTTAGTACGTAAACATATCTGTATGTTAAAAGTAGCTTTAGGAGCCGCCAATTTGATCCTTCGCTTGGCCTCCTGTCGGCTTCCAAATAGGAAATCCTAAAGTATACGACGTTATGGTTTTCTCTTTCAAAAATATTCGGTGAATTCACGTTTGTACGGTGTGTGAACTAAAACTGAACATTTCTATTTTTTCTTGTGAGTGAGTTGTTATCATTGAGAGTCACACCCGAYACTATAGCACCCGTTGAAGTTTTTGTCACCAACGCTTTTGAATATTTAATCAGTCGGACATCTTCATAGTATCATTATTATTTTTAATTAACTTGAATTGAAATAAACTGGAAAAGAATAAAAAACATTAACGATTAACGGTAAGATTATTTCCTTTTTGTTGTTCCTGAACAGAGTAAAAAAGATAAATTTACTGTAGGATAAATTCGAATATTCATATGCTAAATGGTTCTGTTTTCCAAAAATTTCTTGAAATTTGAACCTAAACTTGAATAATTAATTAAATATGAAATTTTGACACAATTTTGCTACACATTAATACAGACCAATGAGAATGACGATATTCACAGTATTGATTCTACATGGGGTAAGATGTTGAATAACCCGAAAAAATTACATAGTTTGAGTGCGGCTTCTTGAAGTTATGAAGGTTTTTCCATGTCATATGCTAATGCTGTGACGTATGAGGAGTCATTTATGGTTATTTGTTGTTCCTCGTAATTCGAAACACCGGCTTCTATGGGAAAACTAACTTGCAATCATTTCTATAAGAGCAATGGGGAAAACAATGACGTATTTCAAATTTAATTTATTTGTACCAGTAGTGTTTTGTATATTAAATGATTACTCCTCATACGTCACAGCATTAACATATGGCATGGAAAAACCTTTAAGACTTCAAGAAGTTGCACTTAAACTATATATTTTTTTAGTGTTATTCAACATCTTACCCCATGTAGAATTAATACTGTGAATATTGTCAGAAGGGTGATAGGCACTTTAATGATTTAGGAATACGTACATAAGGTGTGAAAATATATAATAAGTACTCCCAGAAACTAAAGAAGCTACGCATCTGATTCGAGTCGTTCGTAACTTTTCCATCAGGTTTTTCACTTGAGTAAAATTGTCATTTTAAAAGGAAGGAAAATCCTTTATACATTTGTGCAATTTTCTTACTTAGGCGGAACAAAATTGCTAAGACTAGACTACTAAAGTCTAAAATGGCTTGTTTTCCAGTAACCAATCAGGAAACGACAAATTATATATGCCAACCAATTACCGTGCATGACTAAATAGAAACAAATTCAGTGCTGACCGTGGATAAAGTACATGGATTGTAACAGAATTTAGATGAATTTATTTTCTTTTGTAACGTTAAGACTAGAAAACCCAAGCGGTGTCCTATCCCTGGATTAACTTTAATCCTACCGCCGCGCCCAAACTTATTTTTTCCAAGCTCTTCAGTAAATATTCTACTAAATAAAGAAGTAATTCCTCTTCAAGTGATATGCCCTTAAGATTCTATTCTATTAAGGTTTTTTCATAGTATAAATAGAACGTCTAGGGGTTAGTTTAGCGGTATAAAGTGGTCTATTCATTATTTAACTGAGAAGTAACCGTCGATTAAGAATTAACGAACAGAAATAAGTAACCACACGGGATAGATTTTAACACAGGATATTCGAGTATTGTACAGGACTTAATCGAACCGAGTACTCCGGCAAGAAATTATGCATTAGTATCCTAAGGAAATGATGCTATTCAAGTTTAGTAATTTACGTAGATAATGAGTTAAAAAATACAGCAAAAATAATAAAAAGAAGGAAAGAAAAAGGAAAAAAGAAAACTGATAATCATTGGATTAGAGATTAAGAACCACAACGCTATAGTTTTACGCACCTTTGACTAACTAATGCTACGTTTTGTTTTCGCATTCGCATTGCACTTTCACTGGGTTTTTTTTGCGCGAGTTTAGCCAACGTACTATTTCCTCTATATTCCACTATATCAAAAAAGGAAGATGAGGAACAACAACAAGTGATCAGAAGTAATTTTCTTCAAATCTTATTGATATCCTGAAACAACCTCTGGGCTTACCAACGTCAGGGCAATTAAGGCTAACTCACAGATCGGATCGGATTTTAGCTAGTTAGGTTTTGAGGATAGTGGAAAAACAGAGAACTATTCTATGGAATCTAGATAGAGATCTAACACCTGCTCAATGCGCAATCTTTCCATTTTCAACGCACAGCGCACAACGACAAAGTTTTGGTACATGCGGTAACTAAACTCGACCAAATTCAACTATGTTCTCGTAGTCTCTATGTATATTCTTTGTCATAGTTGGGTATTATGAATGCATCCGCTTGCATATCAATTGATTGTTGTGTAAGTTTCCTTACTCTGCTGTGATCTTATAATCAAATTGCTTTATACAAAACAATAGCGCAAACGTTTTTGTTACAGGAATTTGGAACTGCTTCGCCTGGTATTTATTATCATCAAACCTACAAGCCGTTTAAATCTTACTACTCGCACCATTATTTGCGCGTGAGAGAAGACACATAAGAAAAATACATATATAAAATAATAAAGCCTAGTTGATCTAATACAACATCTTAGTTTTTTACGGTCTTTGTTGAGTTTGTATGGTCGACGCACGGCTCGAAAATGCTATTTTTCATTTCTAAGTATGAATTATCTAGGATTGTCTGATAGTCGCTTTTATACCGTGACGATGGTAGTGCCATGAATCTATTCTACACTTCCAGCATGCATTTTTTACGTTGCTGATGTGCGCATTGTTTATAATTTTTGTATTTTCGAAATGCATGCATCCGTATAATCTAAAGACAACGTTGACTGAACGAACTAGTTTAAAAACCCAGTAAAGGTATTTACAACTCGTATTGTCATCCGGACCTCAACCGCACGCTGGCCCCAACGTTAGCTGGTTTAAAACCGGTTCATGAAAGCTAGCTACGCTCATTGATAAAAAGTTGCTTAGACGTTTTTGAAAAACTTTTGAATCGCGCTTAGTTTGTTTAAGTCGTACCTTATATTGGAGTCTTTGTTGTAGCTGGTTGGTGCAGTAGTGTTTACATGTCTTTCAGGTTACAGGATATCAACTGGAATTCTTCCCGTAGTGCTACATAGCTATAGTTTGGCTTACCTCAATCTCGTGCACTGCTCGTGCGTCAATACGTTGGTTAATGTTCACGTGCACGACTCTGAGGTAGAGCAAAGTACAGTCTATCGGCATGAATATTAACACAATTGTAAGATAATTTTCCGTGGATTTTTGCCAGAACAAGGCTACCAATTAATAGCTTTCGCTGCTTGTTTTAGTTTTTCCTTTCTGCTGGTGGTAAATCATCATTGGCGTAAACAAACAGGTACCACAAAGAAGGATAAAATAGAATTCTCTAATTTCTGTATAAAATCTATACTTTTATGAAGAAATTCTAAAAAGGATGTGCACACAAGTCATACAAAATGCTTTGACGTGTGGGACAAAGGTGTTTGCTTTTCAATATAAAGAAAGAAAAGTTATATATAATTTAGAGTATTCATGTCGAATGTACTATTGAACAGCGCCTCAGTTCCTTCTAAGAATGAAATCACTTTTATTATATACTGTGGCAGTCAATAGAGCGATTGTTTGCATTGAGTTGTTTACCATTTAGAAAAATTCATTGCCTTTTYAGTTTGCTCGGTTTTGTATCGAAAATTATTTATAGATATTCTGCGCATGATCCGAGAATTAGTGGCAACAATGGCAAATACAAATATTACGGGAAAAAAATCTTTGTAAAAACTTATGACGGTGCTTTAAAAACAGCAGTTCTTCCAATACTTTCAATAAATCTTAAACTTGCGTCATATATCAAGCCGTAAAAACTAATAAGAACTAATCTTTTTTATGCGTTTCAGTTGCGCGATGGACTGAAAATCGGCCGCCAAATAGACAAAGATGAACGGCGTCGCTTCGCATTTTTTCTGAAATTTTGTTGAGTGAACTATACAAACTGTGAATGCATCATTTTTCTTTTAAGTGATATTTAACAAAGTAATATTGATCATTTAATTTGGATTCAGGGAGTGAAGTATTGAACCATGATTGTTCGATGCCCAGCACCATCAGTTTTTACCGTATATCATGAAAACGTCACCTGACAAATTTTCAAAATAAGTTACTCTTCCAATAGAGTATATACACACTCTCTTTTCCCGATGTTTCCTCGTTTAGCCACGAAAGTAAACATTCCTAAAGCTCGTTACTTAGCAACGCTCGCGCTCTAACTTGTCAAAACAAGATGGCGGATGAGGAGGTGACGGAGATGACGGCGGTAAACGATGTAAACAAGAAAAAGAAGAAGGAAAGACTATGGACAGATGAAGAAATAGAACAACTTATAACTAGCTACGAGGAAAGGAGATGTCTATGGGATATATACTTATTTCAATAAAGTTAGTCACCAAAAACCTAGAAAGCTGTGATCGCTGAGAATCATGGGGAAATGTTTTATATCCAACAAGTAAAGGTTTTGACACAAACTGCAGCAATTGAGGATACTCGCAGAGGAGGTTAACTTGTAACTGGTAGAAGACCTCAAGTCCATCAACAGTTATCAAGGGGTTGAAACATGTAAAATGAATCTACCCATAATCCTTGTCGGTCTCAGCTTTGTACCTTTTCAGGTGACTAACTTTATTGAAATAAGCGTAACATGAAATGAGTATAGCAGCAGAGACCAAAAAGAATTGGAGTACGAAGGTGTAGAAGCCAAACTGAAAGAGTTCAGCATGCGCTAACTGATGTTTGAGTAAACATGTTTCCCGATGTTTCCTGACAGTTTTGCCACCTTAAGAAACATTTAGGGAAACATGTTTCTGGAAACATGTTTCCTCGTTTAGCCAAGGCCTATAAGACTCATCACGTAAATCTGTCACTAAAGACGTTTGCACGCGTGATTTAAAGATTTTACATATCAGCGCGCGCAAAAGCGCTAAGAAGTTAGTTAGAAAGTTGAATGTTGATGGAATCATTAATGGTTTTATGATCTTGTCGAGAAAAACCACGCTTCAAGGAACATCTCTGTCCATTACAGCCATACCATCCAGGTCAAAATCATGTCCAGCTTGACAGGGAGTGTTGTGCTCTCTTTCTGTTTGTCCGTAGTTAACAAGTTGATTGTTCTGTTTGTGATTCTGTATCGAAGGCCCGCGCGGGAGCTCCGCTATAATTTTAAACAAAAATATAAGCTATCATAAGAAATTTGTCGAAGGAATGTTTCGATTCTGAAGCGTCTTTGTATTTTTTTTGCGCCGTTTAAAACCTGGTTTAAAATGATAAAAAACGTTATTTTGGGTTTCCTGTGGTACTGACTGGCTGAGCGAACTAAGGCCCTTGCTAAACGAGGAAGCATGGATGTTTCCAGAAACATTTTACCGCGAGCATTGTTTCCCAGTTTAGCCATGTGTAAAACATTGATGCATGCTACAAATTTTGCTTCCAAAACGCAAAAAATGTTTTTGCTGTGCGGCAGAAACATTTCATGTTTCCAAGACGCATGAAAAAACATTGTTTCCCGATGTTTCCTGACAGTTTTGCCACCTTAGGAAACATAGAGAAACATGTTTCTGGACCTAACACTAACTTACGTATCGTTAGTCTGGGCACTGTATGAACCTGTGTGATTGTCCATCAGTAGAATTGTATATTTAGCTACGGTGAGTATGGATAATATGTAGTAATTGTTGTCATCTAAGGTAAGTAAAAACATTGTTTTAAAAATACGATAGTTTTTACGTAGGCTGACACATTAAAACAGAAGGTTTTTTAGTCAAACCTTTGCACTTCCGGTTTCAAAAGGTTAGTTTTGTGTGGATATTAAACTCAATTTATTATGCTAATAAGCTTTTGTTTTATCTTCATGTTTAGAATCCTTCAAAACGTAATTGCTCTAAACTGTCTTAAATACGAGGATTGTCAAAAACGAATGTTTCAAATGAAATAACACAGCACTATATTCCAGCCTACAAGAATGCAAGTGTTCCAACAAGCATTAACTCAAGTCCATCCAAGTAGTTTTAATCCAGAAGCCTGTCAACATATACGGCAAATCAGATTAAGCAGTGATGTATCTAGCATATTGAGGACAATCAAAGAGAATGGCAGCAATGTTTTTATTATCCTTGGTGAACCCGGCACTGGTTGTTCAACCCTGGTCCAAGGGCTGTGCCAGTGTCTTTGTAACACAAAAACCATTAAAGAATCTGACATATTGTATCTATCTTTAAACCAAGGTTGTAGTAATGCATCACTATGGGATTTTATGGGTAAATTAGCAAAAGAGAGAAATGATCAAGAATCTGCCGCTAAATTTACCCAAACATCTTTGAAAATTGACATAAAGATCAAAGCATTATCTGAATTTCTTGAACAACACTGGAAAGTCATCTGTGTTGATAATGCAGATTATAGTGAAAGTTGGATACTGGATTCATTTCTTGGTGATGTTTTAAAAACATGTAAAGCAACAAGTTTTCTCGTGCTGCAGACACAAACACATGGCCTGCATATAAAATATCCTACAACTGACATTGTTTCCAGTACTATTTCAGTGAATGGGCTAACGGAATCTTCTTCTAAAGCCTTGGCTTCAACACTGTTACATCCACATGTTCTAAAGGATGAGGACATCACCAGCCTTTGTAATTTTGTAAAATACAATCCATTTGGAATTAAACTTCTTTGTGGACTTTTGAAAGGCCAAAATGAAGATGTGGTTACATCTGAAATATTACRAAATCAGCACTCAACAGAGCTTCTCAATGTTCAGGGTTGTGCTTTGGACAGATTTTTTGAGTTGGCTGGCAAAGCTTTAAAGGTATCAAGTATTGATATGTTATATAAGCTTAGTAGTCTACGCCGACCACTGCCTATGCTAGAAGAGAATTCTGAGGTTAAAGAACTAGCATTAGCAAAGCTTCTTTGCATGAAGAAAGAAGGCAATGTACAATGCATTTATCTTCATCCAACCTTGAAGAAGTACTTGTCAAGCAAAAAGAATTCACGCAGCTATAAAGAGACAGACTTTGATGTTCTTCAACATTGGCTTTCTCTTGTTTCCAACAAAGATCTTCAAAAACTGATATGTGAAGCTGAAAACAATGATTGGCCCTTTGTCCCTGAAAAGTGGTATGGTCAGAACTGTATGATATTAATTCATTAGCTAAAGGGCCCACTGGGGCCTGATATCCCACAGTTGCTACCCTCATTCATTTACCCCCAAGCATTTACATGTAAGTGGCCATAATGGTGTAAATTGGAGCTGCCAGCAGCTCCACGTCCTCCTCCACGAAAATGGCACTGTAATCTTCCATTTTTAAGTAATTGTTTTATCCATTGGCTTCAAGTCAGTTGTACAGTAGAGAGAGATCTGAAGTGGTGGGTAGGAGGGGTCCTTCAGGGGCGGGGGGGGGGGGAATGCAGAAATTTTGTCAAGTCAAAACCTTCTATTCATGTAGGCAAATCCCCTATATCCACCCCTGTACTTCCTAATCCCATTTGCTCAGCTCACATTCCTTTTCCCATTAATTTTGTTTTTGTTTTTGTTTTTTTAATTTATGATTCCCATTCCCAGTACATATAGAATGACATTTTCCCAGCCACACCAACAAAAGAAATTCCAGCTCCCATTTTACCCCGTCAGAACCCGGACCCTGTAGCTGGTTACTCCATAAAATTGCTTTATGAATATGTTTCCTGCAATTTTACGTTCAGCTGCGTTGCTGCGTCGTCCGCATGAGCGTAGTGTGGCTGAGCTTCACAGTTAAATTTATAAATAGTTCATTTTAATCTTGATGTAATGTTTCATCATACTATAGTCAATTTCTCTAATAAGTTCGTGTTGATAGTTATTACATATATTTTATATTTGTAAATTTGTAAATATTAGTAGTTTTATATTGAGGGCCACAAGTTTATTAGTGTAGTACACTATTTAGTGCCACCCTCATTAAATAAAGTTGTTATTATTATTTATTATGCAGGCAGTTTGTCCAAGATGTTAGCAAAGAACAGGGTACTAATGTGAAGGAATCCATTGTTTCTATTAACACCAACATCCCCACTATAACTGAACTCCAAATTCTACAAGTAATGGCTGTTTAAAATAACTGATTTTTGATTTTACCTGGTGTCTTAAGTTTGCTGCTAATACAATTGATACAATATTCATACTGTCTTTTTATTTTTCAGGAATGTTTGTATCACTCTTATATACAGGACAATTTCCAGAAATTGGCAGCTGTTTTATTTGTTCTCGATCGGTTTCTTTTCTGGCAAGGAGATACCAAAACATCAATGGATATAGTCACTCACATTCAAAAGAAAAGTCCTCAGACTGCAATTGCCCCACAACTATTGGTCAGAAAAGCCCGAGTTCTGAAAAATGAAGGGAATCTTAGAGGTGATTTTAAGGACCATTATAAGAATGGGAGGAGGGGAGGGGGGTTGTGTGGCTGGTAGAAATTTTTCAACTTCCATTACAAATTAGCATACCCCCTACATGTATTCCTCATTTTTTTCCATGCCACCCCTTTCCCCACCAAAAGATGTCATTTTTTCAGGGTTCATGCAACTCCTTAAACTCCTTGAAAACTCCTTGAATTTAATTCACGTTTTCAAGGGCACTTGAAAAGCTCTTGAATTTTATGATTTTAGCGAAACTCCTTGAAAACTCCTTGAATTTTTGCTTTGATCATTACTTGCATRGTTCTGAAATAGATCTAGTCAGAAAGATCGGAAAATCTGAAAGTTTGCCATGCGCAACTACCGTGTAAAACCTTGGCATAGTTTATAGCTGAACATACTCCTTGCAAATTCATTTTTGGGTCCTTGTATACTCCTTGAATAGTCCTTGAATTTCAAGTGGTTACCTCAGCACAAACCCTGTTTTTTCAGTGCCTCCCCCCACAAAAAATATTATAAGCCTTAGGGACTAGTCCCTTGTGCAGCGATTAACTTTTTATTTTTAACGAAATTTGATTTGACTTGACTAGGCTTATATTGTAGCGCGAAGATATAAAGTTTATCTTCGATTGAAACGATTGAAATATTTTTTAACACGAGAAGATAAGCTTCATATCTTCAAGCTGCCGTGTAATTTTCTTTTTATCATATAGACACACACATGGAAACGCGCGCCGATTTCTTTATGAACGAGTGCGRAAAAAAACAACAGAAATGACGTCATCGATATCCGCTTCGCTAGTGAAGATATGGAAAATATGTCACTCGCATCCCGGATGTAGTTTTGTATGAAATTTACGAGTAGCGTATTTCCCAGTAAAATACGCGTGCCTATATAATAAATTATTTTATGTTCATTTCATTTCATTTTCATTTTCATTTTTGTT
>NW_022261482.1:354681-367732 GCF_009602425.1 Actinia tenebrosa | reverse complement strand
AGGGTGTTGGTTGGGTGTTGGTAGGTAGGGTGTTGGCAGGGTGTTGGTCAGGAGTTGTTGAGGTGCTGGTAGGGTGTTGGTTGGGTGTTGGTAGGGTATTAATAGGGTGTTGGTAGAGTGTTGTATTCCTAGGTTGTCAGTAGGGTGTTGGCAGGTTGTCAGTAGGGTGTTGGCAGGTTGTCAGTAGGGTGTTGGCAGGTTGTCAGTAGGGTGTTGGTAGGTTGTCAGTAGGGTGTTGGCAGGTTGTCAGTAGGGTGTTGGTAGGTTGTCAGTAGGGTGTTGGTGTAGGTTGTCAGTAGGGTGTTGGTAGGTTGTCAGTAGGGTGTTGGTAGGTTGTCAGTAGGGTGTTGGTGTAGGGTGTTGGTAGAGTGTTGTTAAGTTGTCATTAGAGTGTGGTAGGGCATTGGTATTACTAGGGTGTTGTTAGGATGCCAGTAGGGTGTTGTTAGGGTGTCAGTAGGAYGTTGGTAAGGTATTGGTAGTATTTTGGTAGGTTGCAGGTAGGTTACTATTCTGATCATTGCCCACTGGTTGGAGGAGTATATATTAATATACTTGTACCAGTGGTGCATATTGCCTATCTGCCTAATAGTCACTGATTTTGCACCATTGTCTCTGATAACAGCAAAACTCTGGTCAGGTGACATTCCTTCAATATCTGATTGGAAGTACTTGCTTGAAGAGAATGGCATCACAGGGAAAATTGTACRACAACACATTAAGGGTATGTATCATAACCATAGCTAAACAAAATAAGTAATGGTTCATTTGGGAATCAAGAGTGCATTTTTGTTCAGATCAAAATACCATGGAGCAGGCCATTGACACATRGTGTGGAGAACTTTGCCTAAATTGATCTGTCCATCTAATCAAGTTGCAAGCCTCACAATCTTATTTTTATTTCAAAGATGTTGCACAAATACAGCAAGCCTGGGAAGAAGATGGCATCAGTTATCCAGCAGAAGATAATAGACTGTGCGCTGCAGTGTATTGATGATATGTTTGCTAACAATAATTATGTCATGAGCAGAAATGGTAAGAAATTGATATGGATAGCAATGATTTCAAGGGAGTTACCTAGCTAGCCAGTACGTAGCAAGAGAGCCTAGGTAGCAAGCAGTTTATTTAATGTATTCATTAACAAAAATGAATCCCACCTAATACAATAAAATAGATATAATGACAATAGAATACAATAGGTTTTTCTGTGAATACATTACATCAACTGAGTACTACATATAGGTTCTCCCAGTATATAACATCCAATTTAAATTTACACTATAATTATTTTGACAAACTCGAAGAGGGGTGGATATAGTCACACACTACACTCCCTTGCTCCCCCTYGCTACACCTTATGCAGTCACTCAGTCTTGTTTTAAAGGAAAACATGAAATAATTTTATGCCTGTCCAATGTTTTTTTCCACAGATGAACTGAATGAATTTCTTTCATTTCATTCTGAATTTACTGTGCTACTTTCATTGTTGGAGAACATGGATTCTAGTGAAGCTGCATAATARTGCTGTGGCCATTATTGGTATACAACAAATTGGAAAAAAACATTGTTAGGTTGAAAAAGCTCATCAAAGCAAAGAACGGGGTGTGTTCTGGGTAAACAGTTTTGCACCTCTCAACATTGATTCAAGTTACCAAACAAAGTATTTTGTCACTCTTGAATGTGTCAGTATGCAAACACTCAATGCACAGGAATATCAACTAACCTAGAATACCGTCTCAATTAGCTTCACTTTTCAACCCAACGGTTTTTTAATTTAYTGTATGTCAGTGCATTTAACTAAAGGTCCTAATCACAATTA
This sequence comes from Actinia tenebrosa, assembly GCF_009602425.1. Next base: position 365,913 of record NW_022261482.1, on the reverse strand, counting down.
CCTCAACCTTCACAAGTCAGGCCCAATCAAAAAATTAATGGAAACAAATTGAATTCAAAAATAACTTTTTTATGATATATATACGTGCATGGTGGGCTGCATTGATTACAGCGCTTTTGTAAATACTCCCTGTCCACCCAGCTCCCCATTTCTTTTATGAAATTTTGCAAGAATTAAGCCCCCCTCAAATCTCAGCTCGGCAGCTTTTATATTGGCGTTTGTTTAGTTTTGAATCTTTAGTGAGATTTTTTTACTGATTTCATAACAGTTTCAAAGGCCCAGCATGATTATATAAATTAGATATTGAAATCGAAATTTAAATGGAAGTATTGGAAAATCAATTTCTATTTAGCAATAACGTTTGCATTGGGGTAGTACAGTTCATTAGGAAATTTAATCTAGAAATTTTGTTTGACATATGGTTTTCACTGGTTTAATTTGGGTACACTTAACTCTTACTAGATATAAAGGCCCCATCCACACGTATCCGGAAATTTTTGTATCCGCAAATTATTTTTTGCAGATAAGAAAATGTTTGCGTCCACACGCAGCATATTCAAATTGTTTTCACCGTCCACAGGTATCCGTTTTCGTAAAATTTGAGGATATGGACACAAAAATTTGTATCCATAAAAAAAAATTGTGGATACAAAAATTTGCGGATACATGTGGACGGGGCCCTAATGTATTTCGTTCAAAAAAAGATATGAAAAATCCAGATTAATTTATACCATTTATTGTAGATATACAAATGAACTATAAAGCAATATCTAACTAATTAAAAGTAAAGCAGACTTTACATCATGAGTCTGATAACTATTTCTTATACAAATTGATCTACGAATTAAAAAGATGTGCTTAAGGTGGCTGCCTACTTTTGAACGTTCGATTTGAGCCCACGATGTGCGCGCGCTCAAAAACCGGTGAAAAATCTACAAGATTTTATTGAAGAACCATACGCGTTTTGAGCTTCAACAGGGCAAAACCCTCAAATTTTGCACGGGACACTATATTTTTGATAGCTCATTCGAAAAAACTCCTAAAAATCAAGGTTATATCGACATTTTAGGAAAAGTTTAAATCAGGAACACGTGAAAAAATAGATTTTTGTANAAAAGCTTAAATCAATTTCCAAAAGTAGGCAGTCACCTTAAAATCAATATGCTTTAATACTAAAATGTAAATAAAAATATCATCATCAATAAACGTTTTTATCTCTTAGAATTTGAACATCAATAAGAATGGGTTTAATACTAAATGTAGTCTAATTCATAAGCATGTATACACTCAATTGAAGAATCGTTGTCGGGTTCAGAAACATAGAACATAGAAGCTGAGACCGAAATGGCACATGGGAATTAGATTAGACGCATGCTGTGACTGGCGACCCGTGGCATCRTCCACTGTTTTTAATATGCGTTTGGCATTTTAAACCGACTACTGCATGGATAGCGCAAATGAATGAACTATAATATAATTATATCATTTCCCATGTGCCATTTCBGTCTCAGCTTCTATGTTCTATGTTTCTGAACCCGACAACGATTCTTCAATTGAGTGTATATGATCTTAATATTATTATATGCAGGTTATAAATCATAAAAATAATCATTGTCAATTTTAACTAGGTTTTTTATTTTTAATTAGAGTGCACCATATATTCATAAAAAGACTTCATGCACAAACTAGAAAGTTCAGTAGACCTCAGCAGACCGTAGACCTGCAAGACTTTGCACTAATTTGTACGATATTGTAAGTTACATTTTTCAATGATATATGGCATATGCACTTTAACTACAAAGCTTAATAGATAACACAACAAATTGCCTGTTTTCCATCTTTCATCTTAGCTGTCAAAGGGTACCCTGACAGAAGTGCTTAACTTTTACTTTAGCTAATATTTTAAAATTTTTTTTAAAAACTTAGCAAAAGTAAAATAGACAATATTACTGTATCCCGTGATTACAGACTCATTTACTCAGGGTTAGCCTCGCTTCAGCAACAGAACATTCACAAATACCACAGTAAGGTAGAAAATGCATGTCTTCAACAATACAAACACTTCAAAATTCCATTGACCTTAACTGGAACATTGAAACATTCCACACAMAATTGAGACTAAGTACCCTGAGCATCAAAGAATCCTAACTCTGTTTGCCAACCACTTACTATTACCGTCCGTATTTTACCTTTACCTTGCCGACCACTTATCGACCACTTACCAACTACTTAATGACCACTTACCAACTACTTAACGACCACTTACCAACCACGTACTGTATGGTGCAGATCGTTCTTTATTATTAAATTGCTTATGTTAAGTTACCAAAGCAATCAGGGCCAGACGAAGGGTGAACAGCGCTATCCAACAAATAAATCCTTATTCAGTGGATAAGTCCATGCTGTGGTCAGGATAGGATTTATCTGTTGGATAGTGTTATTCATCCTTCGTACAACCAAGCCCAGAAGTTACCCATCATTTTCATGGTTTATTTTTATAACAGCAGTTGACTGCATTGAATGCTGGACTTTATGGTGTCACCCTCAACTAAAACAATAACATTATACAAATTTGTATACTAATGACTTGGTCATTTCATAATAACACTTAACTGAATATATTATTACCAGTATAACGCGCTATGCTATACATGTGCTATTAACATGTGCACATAAAACATGATTCAATCTGAAAGAGTTAATTTGTAGTAAAACAAAGCCAACAAATCTTATGATTTTTCTGTACTACATGTTATTACTGCATGTCCATGAAGTTAGTTTTTAGGAATCTTCTGAAGAAAAATAGTACTAACTTTTGAATGGATATTTAACCTCATCTCAATAGAAAACTTGTATCCTATTGTTCCCCCAATCAGCTACAACTACTTTTCCAGATTTTGTAACCACAGCACTTTGAGGGTTCATGAGATACCCTTCTGTTGTTCCTCTTGTACCRAAGACCATAAGCAGCTTTCCTTCTTGATCAAGCACCTTGATRTCATGACGCCCTTTCTCACATATGAAAAGAAAACCATTCTTATCTGTTGATACATGGCAAGGACCACTGATTCTTTCATGATTAATAGAAGTGAGAGTGTGCAACAAGCTTCCATCCTCGAAAAAGAATTTGATGCAGTTATTTCTTGAGTCTGCTACTATGAACTGCCCTCTTGAATAAACTGCAGACAGAGGATTATTCAACTTTTCTTCTTCGTTCGATTCAAAAACTGAAATCAAGTCTCCGTTTGGGTTGAACACTTTGATAGCATTGTTGCCAGTGTCAGCAACAATGATTCTGTTCTTTTCGTCAACTGATAAGCCTAATGGGTAATAAAGCTCCTTGGTTCCCTTGCCTTCTTTGCCAAAACTTCTTATTGGCACATCACCTTCAAGACTTAAGATCTGCACCCTGGAGTTATAAGAATCAAGGACAACCAACGATCCATCTTTTAAGAACCCAGTCGCTGTTGGGCATCTGAACTCACCAAGATTTTTACCYTCTTGTCCAAAGACTTTCTTGACATTCCCCAATGAATCAAAAAKCTGTACACGGTTGTTTTGTGATTCTGCAACCAAGATGTTTTCGTCTTCATCTACTGCCGCAAAACAAGGGCCAGACAATTCCCCTTCTCTTCCCCCCTTAGTACCAAAGCCATGGATTGCATGGTGGGTCATCATGTAGTCTCTTGAGACRTAAACTGGCAGAGGTGTCTTCCAAGCTTGATTTTCTCTTATCRTGAGCAGAACTCTGTGGTTTCCTGGTTCTTGAGGAATGAATGAGGTTGCATATCTCCCATCTTGGAGGTCTGCCAGTGGTGTAAGATCTACTTCTTCACCTTTAGGATTGAATAGCTTAACTTTAACTTTATCTAAAGGACTGTAAGAAAGATTCCCATCCCTGTCCATGGTCATCAATTCAAGACTTGTTTCCTTTCCTTCAACGGCGATAGTTTTAGTTGTGAGTTTTGTGTTGCTAGGGATGGTATTGCTTGACAACACTGATGCTYTACTGATGCACCTTTTAAAATCTGTGATATCAAAGCTACAGTCAATAAATTCATTCACTTCAGGAGAGATCTCTTGGTACGATTCGTGGTTCAGTTCATCCATTCGCTTCAGTAGCTGCTCATTCCATGACAAAACTTGAGCTGGATTCTCACAGGAAAGAACCTCATTAGCAAACTGGCATGCACCTTCCAGCTTTAACTTTTCTAACTCCAGATACATTTTCTGTGCTTCTATTACTTTAAATCTCTGCGCCTTAGCTTCATCTAATTGCAARTACAACTCAGTGGCTTTCTGTTGAGTTGTATGTATTATTTCAGCAACTGTAGCTTCAACATGACAGGCAAGATCATGGTGGCGCTGCTCAATATTTGCATTTGTTGTGCCTATCTCTTCAATGGTCTTTTGGATATCCTTTGTCGTTATCTGTGTCGTCGCAAGCAATTTTCTGATTACATCCTTTTGTTCATTTGCAACATCATTCATCATTCCCATTTCATGGTTTCTGTGTTCAACAGCAAAGCAAACAGTACAAACGCACTTCTTACAGTCCTTGCAATACAGCTCGCACTCTTTGTCCAAGTGTTTCTCACAACTCATCATTGGAAATTCCCTCGCTTCCTTCTCAAACGAACCACTAGAAAACACACTAGAGTTCGCCTCTTCGAAGTCTTCATGCTCATCAACATCTCTTAATCTGTGAGTATCTCTAAAAAGAGACGATTCGTTATGCTCCTCATAACAAGAATCACAGAGAAACCTCCTGCAATCCAGACACTTCCATCTTGCGGCGATATTATCATCACAATTTGTACAAATGCAGACGTAAGCTTTTTCTTCTTCTGCCAGAGTTTCCATTATATTACGAACCAAGAAGTTATTTGGAAGTTTTTCCACCTCACTTTCTAGAAAAACGTTGGTCTTGCTCCTACATGTTGGACACAAAAGAGCACCCCTACAAGACCTCTTCGTATCTTCCAAGCACTTTTTACAGAAGGTATGAAAGCAAGGTAAGATCTTGGGGTCTTCGAAGGGATCTAGACATATAGAACAGATGAGTTCGTTACGAATTTTGTCAAAAGAAGACTGCGATTGCAGTCTAGAAGCCATGTTTTTGAGATTTTGGAGAAAATATCTCTTTTTTTCGGGGAATCCTGATCTTTCTTGGAAAACAAATCAAATAAGGGCATCATGACCATACATGGAAAACCTAACCATGCAGTTTGTCATGTTTTTCCCGCTTACCTGCTCACAGGTAGCCCAAGCTTGGTTTCTGTGGTGTCAGATGGTGTCATGTTATAAGGAAATGTATGGGGATTCATCATAAATTTCAATAAAACCAATGAAACGTGAAATAAAGCCTCGAAATTTTACCCGATCATTGAGAAATAACACTTCTTTCGCTCTGTGTGGTTATTTTTTGAATTTAGCCCGTTTTAAGGATTTTTCCCCCACCAAAAAAAAAACAAAAAAAACAACAACAAAAAAAAAACCGGGCTAAATTAAAAAAATAACTATGCAGAGCGAAAGAAGTGCTATTTCTCAATGAACGGGTAAAATTTCGAGGCTTTGTTTTACGTTTCAATGATTTTATTGAAATTTTATTGAAAAATGCTCAGAACAAACCAAGAAAAAATAAGAATAATATTCAAGGGCGGATCCAGGGTTTTTTTGAAGGGCGGGTCTCAGGGGTAGATTTTGTGGGCAAAGAAATCCCAGTCGCATTTTTACCACAGAAGGCCCATTTGACCTCAAGAATGACATGGGGGGTCGCGACCCCCCCGACCCTCCCCCTGCATTCGCCCTTGATATTGTTTATAAATATAAAACGAAGAGCGAAATTAAATGGGCGAGATCGAGTTTGTAAAGTCGTGACGTATTCCAGCTACAACTTCTCATTGACGAATGACGTCACGAGCTTTTTAGGTTTCAGCTTATATCTATATATGGACTTATTGACCATATATGGTTTTGTTGGAGGCAGTCCCGCGCGTGTTTTCCCGCGCATGATTTAATTTTAATTGAATTGTTGTTTACCTACAGAAATCTCTTATATTGGTGACCTATATTTCTCTTTAAATTTATGGCCTGATTACCCGGTTTTAAGATGAGTTCAAAGCATAAAGACAAGCATTTTCTCAGGCAGAAATCCCTTGTTATTCCTCAAGTACAAAATCCATTTTCRTACAGCCTTCATTTGACGATTTTCGACAAGTTCAAGGTGAGTTTACAACTTGCATCTGTTTGTCCTTTGCTCTGAAACGTAAATTGAAAGTGAATTATTTATCGTGCTGAATRAATACTTCAGCATTGTATATTTAGCTAAAAAATTAATAATATATGTTGTTATTGATTCAAGAGTCCAGTTACCAARCAGGTAACAAATCAATGGCATCTAGAAATATTTTAACGAAATCCACGATAAACTGAAAGGCGTAGCACGAAATAAGCTTATGGCTACTTTTTCAAATTTACAGTAGCTAGTGTTGTTTAACTTAAATTTGTGCTTTATTAGTGAACAGAGCATAGTGCTGATACCATCTGCGCGCGTGAAGTGCTGCAAGATCCTTCGACTGTCTTTATTTTTGCCTAAATAAATTTAATAGAGTACAAACACTAAAAGTGTGCAACACTTTGCACTATTTAGTAGCAAATAGTGCTAATTAAACAATAGAATACAATAGGATTAGCATAATTTAGCAGTATTTAGTGGTATTATGTTACACACTTATAGTGTTTGTACTCTACCGAAATAAAATTAGTAAATATATAATAAAACGAATAAAACAGCTTTTTCCGTGCTCCTAAAGCTTTTAGGAAGCGCCGTAAGCACTCAAGAAGTGTGAGAAGCACTCGCCTACGGCTCAGTTGCTTCTCCTTACACTTCTTTCATGCTTACGCCACTTCCTGAGTGCTTTATTACTGAACGGAGCACAAAAAAAGCTCTTTTATTGTTAATTATTATACAATAACTGTTATTAATTATAGAGCTTCTCATTAATCACATATAGGTAACTGTGCAATTATTCTCTTAATTGGACAGGTCTTGTTGATATGGGATTAATTAGGCAGCTATATAATTAATAGGTAATGGGATTTCATGCTCCCCAATCAAGAAATAATTAGACTCAAAAAATTCCTCCGACTGCCAAATTGGACTTGGCCTACGGCCTCATCCAATTTTGTCAGTCCTCGGAATTTTCCTCTATGGAGTCCTATTACATATACAAATGTTGTGTTCTGATTGGTTGAGTGTGTGCTTTATGAGAGCACGCAGCACATGCACTTTCAGTTGTGTCATTTCTATCTGAAATAATGGTTTTGTTTAATCAGTATTTCGTAAAAGAAATTATCAAACTCATTAATAATCCATGAGGAAAACACAACAGAAATCACGACCGTGAAGAATGTCGTAAATCTGATACAAAATTGTGTTCATTTGCATAAACTTTAAGTTGGATTTTCTTGGCCAGATTCACTTTAATTTTGAAAATTTTAGTGAAACACAAAGGAACTAACCTAGATGTTTGATAAGTAGTATACAGTATTTGTGTCCGTGTTGTATCCGATATTTAAAAAACTCATTAATAATTCATGAAGGAAACACAATAGAAATCATGACTGTGAAGGAGGTTTTATATCTGATATAGGTCGGTCTTCATTTGCATAAACTTTAACTTGGATTTTCTCTATCAAACTTGAAACATTTCGTAAAGAATTCAGTACAATATGAGAACTTACATCAGGAGTTTTTTAAGCCGTTTAATAAACTCGCAGATCGTGTTTTATCAGGTCTAAAACCACTCAGCTACGCCTCATGTCTTATACCCGATAAAACACTCCTGCTCGTTTACATTTGTATTAAACATTACACAAACTCTCCGCTATGCCTCGAGTTTGTATATCTGATACAACAYGGCCACTCATACTGTATATTACTAAAAACTTTGCTTGCTGTGCTGYGTGGAGTTATAAAGCACTCAAGGGGATTGACAGAGCACTTGAGAAGTGTGGAGAAGCACTCAGTTAAACCTCATGCTTCTCCTAGCACTTCTCTCGTTCTTCCCATACAGAAGCTTAATGTAGAGGTTATCTTATCTGGTTGGTCTGCCTTCCTATCATAGTATTCTTCTGACTGATCATAGTTTGATATTCGAATTGTATTCCACAGGTTGTCATTTGTACACTAACTCTATTTCCAATAAGAGTCGTCGGAGCTGTGATTTGTCTTTTATTTGCTAGTATATTGGCATCATTAGCTACAGCATTTTTAACAGAGGGTAAATTGAATGAGCCCCTGACTGGAATACGAAAGTAAGTCCACAAGCAATTTTATTATTACTTGAAACGTAAGCTGCCCTTTGCAATTTGGTTTATCACTGGCTCCTGTGAAAAATTCATCCATCTATCATATCTCATTTATTCTAATGTTTTCATCCATCTACCCATCTTTTTTAATTTAATATAATTGTTGTTGCGTATTAAGGATAGCAATATGATATAATAGTATATATTGGAAATCGATGTGACATATAGAAAATACTCCATTTCACTCCAAGTCGAGGCTGCAGTTTCCGCGCATAGCAAAACTATACTTTTTATCATGCATGGAAACTCCAGTCTTGGCTTGGAACGAAACTGTAAAGTGGAGTATTAAGAAAAAAATCTGAATCCCAGATGTAATGTGGAATAGAGCAGCACACTGATTCTAAAAATAGCTTAAAGATTTGGACAAACATTGCATTCTGTTTAACCGCTATGAGGATTATACGAACCGATTTTATTATTTTTTACTTAAAGTTACAATAATAACCCATGTAAACTAAGATCAACTGTGATCGGCTGTGAAAATTATCTGCTGAAAGTAAACTTGTAAGTTTGTTTGTCTTCGCCTTTGTCTTCGTTTCTATGACATCACGGTTGCGCTGCGCTGTTGAACCCACAACCCTGCGTTATTAGTACTCTATATTTGTTACTTTTTATACTAAAATATAGTTATAATTTCATTAATAATTTTGTCTTCTAGAATGAATTTGTTAAATTTTGTCAAGTAGATAGGAATAGACCTCTCTACCTTTGGCGTAATGTTTTCTCATTTTAGTCCATGTGTCATTATCTAGAGAATAAGATTATTTGTTTGAGTTGTATCAATATTCATGTGCCTAAGGCAATGACATGTGGTCTGAAATAGGAAAACATTATGTCCAAGGTAAAGAGGTATATACAGTGGAGTTCTGTTGAGTTGAAATAGGGAGATGTGTGGAAGAACTTGCTTGAAGTATCTTGAACTTCAAAGTATAGCCAAGGAGAGGTTAAAGAGGTAATAGGAGAGCCTGGGGGGGGGGGGAGGTACTCCCATATGTGGAGCTTCTTGTCATGAACAGGGTATACAATTTTGCTCAAGTTCCAAATTCTTCCTGAGTTTCCTGTCATATTCAGGGTTTCTACTTTCGTATTGACCGAAACTGGTTATTATACGGTCGTCAAAAAAACCATATGCGTTAGCTGACATGATAATTGAAACAGGAACTCGGTGCAATAAATTATATCTTTTGTCATAAACAGGGTCTAAAAATTTGGGTTTTTTTGTCATAAACAGGGTACCCCTTTCAGAATCCCAGCGGAACACCCCTACCCAAATCCTGGCGGGGTACCCCCTGGGCAGGAGAGGTAACAAGACTTAACAATACATAATTTATTGTTTATTTCCTTGCAATCTAGAATATTGAAAGTACCCCTTAGGCTGTGTGCACGTGCTTGTCTCTTCTTCTTTGGATTCCACTGGGTAAAGGTCAAGGGAAAGCTTTGTAGCTCAGAAGAGGCCCCTGTCTTGGTTGTTGCTCCTCATTCTTCATTTATCGATGCTCTTGCCCTCTCTGTTATCGGTATGCCTGGAGGGGTGTCTAGAAGGGAAAATGATCAGATTCCTATTATTGGAGGTAATGTATAATTCTATTCTTAGGGGTGCGTAGGGTATTGTGTCATAAATTTCTGGTTAGCTCAGTTAGTAAATCTTTTTATTTCATGTCATGATATGGGGAGTTGTTTCCCAGTCTTTCTAGACAGACTCGGAGGCTAATGTTTAAAGTGCACCTAACCCCTGATGCAATACTTTCAGTATTGATTCTACATAAAGCAAATAATTGAATGGTGAAATACTTCTTTTGAATGTTACATATTTAAGTTATAAAGTTGACAGTATATTTCCAATATGTTACTAACTGTGACCTTACCCTAGGCTTCATTAAATATTCAAATTTTAAGTGGTTCACTCAAACAGTACTTAAGAAGCAGCATCCTTTTACTCAATGTTTCGACAATGAAAGTACTGCCTTTGTAATTACATCTGGTTAGACCTTCAAGTTTTCTTGGCAAGGACTTAAAACTGTAGGCCACGTCTGTCTTTACTTGAGGTTGGTTGTAAAAAGGTGGTTGCAAAAGACCCACGACCATCTTCAGTGCCTGTGCTTACAATACAAGGCACAAAGTAATTTATAAAAACTTTTGTGGTGCCTCTGGCTGTCTCTGCAGGAAAAAGCTAAATAGATAAGTGAGTGTGTGTGTTGTGTGTGTGTGGAGGGGAAGGGAGAGAATAAAATTAATTTATATATTTATATTTTGTATCAAAAATTTTTTTGATACAGTGTATTTTATAAAAGGTGTCCTCATTCTTTTCTACTCTAGCTATACTACGCTGCATGCAGCCTATCTATGTTGCAAGGAATGATGTCAACTCTCGACAAAACACTATCGCTGAAATCAAAAGAAGAACCAGCTCTAAAGGACTATGGCCTCATCTTGCAATATTCCCGGAAGGTAAAACCAATATTGGAAAATGATGCAAACTCTACTAATGCATTTACAATTTTACGTTTGATGTTTTTTCCTTTTTCCTTTATTCCTCCAAGTTTTCCATTCATCAAGATTTTAATTTCCATTTAGATCATTATCCTTTCATTTTCTTTCCTTTTTTTATTCCATAAATTTATCTACTTAATCTTTATTGACTTTAAATTATTGATTGTTAATTCATCTGTTAACTCTTCCATCCACACACCCACACACCCACACACCCCACTCAATAGCTACCTTTCCCACTCTCTTACTCTTTCATTTGATTGTGATTCATTTAATCATTCTGTCATTCATTTATTCATTCTCTCATTCATTTTTTCATCCATCATTCATTCATTCATTCATCCATCATTCATTCATTCATTCATCCAT
>NW_022261482.1:327810-354388 GCF_009602425.1 Actinia tenebrosa | reverse complement strand
ATTCATTCATTCATTCATTCATTCATTCATTCATTCATCAAGGGTGTACTTAGATTGGAGCTATGCTCTGTTGTATAATCCCGACCTCATTTGTGATTTTTATTCATTCATTCACTCATTTATTCATCTATTCATCCATTTATTTTATTCATTTATTCGTTCTTTCTTTCATTCATTTTATTCTGTCGAAAATTGCAGTTTTTAATGTGGAAGATGATTTTTTTAGAAATTCATCTTTTTTTATCTTATTTTCCAGGAACTTGCACAAACAGACAGTGTCTGATAACATTTAAACCAGGTAACTAATGGGATATCTTGCAGTCCTATGACATAGGGATGATAAAATGAACCATTTCACCCTTTTGTACAATATTTTGAATTCTGAACCTACTAAAAGCTGTAACATAATATATACATTCATATAGCTATTAAAAATACTTGTGCTAGTTTTTTCACCCCAATCTTGCCATGATATAATTTATATTTTCTGTATGTAGCGATGGTTTACTCAAAGGTTTATACTACTTAAACCATCACTGCACACTCACTGTAGTAACTGTTTATATCTAATATTTATTTATGTATTCCTTTATAGAATCTAGAATAACTTGTAAAGATAAACAATTATGATTTGTTATATTAATTTCTATTTTTAGTGTGTAAATAAATTGAATTGAATTGAATTAAATAATAACAATAAATAATTTATGTGTTACTGTCCTACCAGGTGCTTTTTACGCAGCATGTCCAGTACAGCCTGTAGTTCTAAAATTTCCCAATAAACTGGTATGTACTGACACAAATGGCGTCCCTCTGATTATCCCTTCCTTTCCTGTCCCATCCCTTTATCTTTCCATTCTTCCACCTTCTTCATTCATTGATGTGACCCATCTATCCCTCCACTTACCCATCATATCATCTATTATTTTGCACATCTATTCTATCCCAGTCAGCTATCATTCATCCACCTATCCTTCCATTTATTTGTTCACCCATCTTTCTGTGAATTTCTATCCAATCCCAATGCAATCCATCTATCCATTCATTCATGCATAAAGAAGTTCACCAATTCTTTTGAACCTTCACCCCATCCCACTTATCCATCTATTGATCAAATCATTCATTTATAGAAGAGATAACTAGCTAAAAACTAGTGTGAGCTGCATCTGTGTTTCTTATGAAACAGTAATGATAAAAGGGTAAATTTTACACCCTGAAAAGATGAAAAAACTGTCGTTTTGGACGCTAGTCCTTTGTCGGAGTAAAAAAAGCAACTTACTCTGATGAAGGACTAGCATCCGAAACGTCATTTTTTCATGGTGTAAAATTTACCCTCTTATCATTACRCATTCATTTATACATCAGCTCACCTTTTTGTCTGTCTCTGCACAACACCCTGTCCCTTTTCCATATGTACACCTGTTTATCCATCAATATATATTTGTTCACTCATCTTTCTGTCTCTTCATCCCATTCTATCCCAATTATGCATCAATACCTCTGGTCAATCAATCATTCTGTTCATCCATTCCATCCCACCCACCATCCATCCATTCATTCGTCCAACCTCTCATTCATCCATTAATATATCTGGTCACTCATTCTGTTCATCCATTCCATCCCACAAGCCATCCATTCACTCGTTCAACCTCTCATTCATCCATCAAATACATCTGGTCACTCGTTCTGTTCATTCATTCCATTCCATCCCATAATAATAATAATAATAATAATAAAGTCCTTTTTTCACGAGGGTAGCACTTAATAGCCAGTGGCTAACAAACCTGTGGGAGGAGGGAGGAAAACCGGAGAACCCGGAAAACCCGCAAAGCACAGGAGAGAACCAACAAACAACTCTACTCATATACAACACCGAACCCGGCGAGACTCGAACTCGGGTCGCATTGACGAGAGGCGAGCGCTCACACCACTACGCCACCCATGCCACCCAAAATCATCCATTCGTCCAACCTCTCATTCATCCATCAATACATCTGGTCACTCATTCTTCTGTTCATCTATCCTATTTCATCCCAGTTATCCATCCATTTGTCCACTCATCTATAAATGACTCCATTAAAATCTAAATGTTTTGTACTTAATTTTACCACATTTTGACAGCACAACAAAAATGTTTTGGCTTTAAAACTATGTCTGTCTTGTCATTGCTAGGATACAGTCACTTGGACTTGGTCTGGTCCAGGAGCGTAAGTTCTTATAGTGTCTTTTTGCCTCACTGTGAATTCTTTCTTTTATAAGACAAGTCTTATAATATTCTTTATATGTTTGTTTTCTTAGTTTGAAGCTTATTTGGTTAACACTTTGCCAGTTTCACAATTACTTGGAAATAGAGGTACGTCTGTACATATTTGGGGAACACCATTTCCTCAATGATCTCTCTTCATACTGCAAGTACATAACGCAATCCATTGCTGATAGTTCCTTTACAGGAGCGGATCCAATATTGCTGCTGATATTAAACAATGAATGTAGAGTTGCAATGAGCTAACTGTGGAAAACAAAATCATTTATTAAAAAAAATAATTTTGCATTGGATAGGGAAGGAATTCACAGTTCCTTTAGGGAGTTTGATTGCGGTTTAGGGAGTTCGCACAAATCCCCCGGACTCCCGAACCACTCACCCTCACTAAATTTCCCCCTGCTTCATCTGCATAGTAAGCACTCTCAGTGGAAGCGAACAGTGCACATTTTATCCTGCCAGTTTTTGAGGATATTTTTTAAATGATACTACGTAGAGTCAAGTGGAATAAAAAAAAAAACAGGCGTACGAGACCAATCGTGATCAAATTCTTGGAATACATGAATACACAAGACTGTAAAAAAAATCAATTTTGAACAAATTTATTTTCTCTATCACAACTCGCTAAACTCACTCACTTTTCTTTACTTTTTTTGGGATAGATTTTGCCAGTGTATAAACCATCCTGTGAAGAATTACTTGACGCAAAACTATTTGCGCGTAACGTCAGAGAGCAAATGGCTAGGTAAGTGAAATAAATGTGTTTTTTTTTTGCTTTCATTGTAGTGTCGCATCTTATGTGGATGGGAAGATAACTTGAGTCTGAGGAAGAAATATTTATTGTTCCGACTCAGACAATAGTGAGGCAATCACAGCTGCAGCATTTCCCCCAGTGGAATTAGAATCTTGGCACACAAACCACTAACAGTATCTGTTTTAAGGTGACTGCCTACTTTTGAACGTTCGATTTGAGCGCACGATGTGCGCGCGCTCAAAAACCGCAGAAAAATCTACAAGATTTTATTGAAGAACCATACGCGTTTTGAGCTTCAACAGGGCAAAACCCTCAAATTTTGCACGGGACTCTCTTTTTTTTAATAGCTTATTTGAAAATACTCCTAAAAATCTAGGATACATCAACATTTTAGAAAAAGTTAAATATTCTAACACATGAAAAAATAGATTTTTGTAGAGAATTTTGTTCGACTTTATGAGATTTTTTAAGAGCACCGAAACTACAAAATATGACAAATCAATGTATCTCTTTGTCTTTTTGTCGAAAATATCCATGTATTATTGTAGAATGATTGACTAGCCTTCATTCGTGCAATTATAGAGTCTGCAAATAACTATTATCTTATGAATCTTAATTTTTTCTAATCACTTCCGGTTGCGCAAATGCGCAAAGCAAAACAAAAAAATAGGCTACGAAAAAGCATATTCCTATCCCAGTGCATAGAACCCTCATTTTCCAAGCCCAAAAAGGCGACTCCGAGCTCCAATTTTACCCCTTTAAGACTCTCTGAGATATTCTAGGTAATTTGTCGAGCTTGTGGACATAGCAACGGTAACTAAGTGGAGTGGGAACCATGGATTAGACCGATGCATGCAACCCTAACAGATGACCAGCCAAGAAATAATATGATCTTAACATCTATTCTTTCCTTGCGTAGTGTACTGAAGGTTCCTGTAACTGAACACACTTATGAAGACTGCCGACTGATGCTCGAAGCAACACAGAAGAAGCTACCAGCCTCAACTGGTTTGGTGGAGTACCAGAAAATCAGCACCAAACTATGGTAAAGACATCAGACATAAGAGCCGTTTTGTGATGTGTATATTATGTATGATGTCTTGTATCCACTGAGGATGGTCACTGCAAGGGAGGGGAGGGGGGGGGGCAAAAGGGGTCTGAAGCCCCCTTCAGCAAAAAAAAACTGAAGAATTAGATGCTTTTTTTATTGTTTTCCGTTGTGTTGACGGAAGAAACTCGATTAGCCCCCCCTAAACTCAATTATTTTGGCTGGATCCACCCTTGCACTGCTAGGGTTTCTTTGCTTCCTCAAATGGTTCTTTTACGTCCCTCCGATATTGGTTAGTGAGGAAGAAATGTGGAGAGATGGGGCCGCTAATTAATCAATTAAAATAGTTATCCGAGTCACTCGTAGTTTCAACCATTCGTAGATGTGATTACAAAGGCAATTAACTGATTTACAGTTATTTTATTAATAAGACCCTGAGTGTTAATCCTGGCCGGGGATTGGATCGTGCACCGTGGTGGGACCGTGACCTTGACGGTGTCGTGACACCGTAATTTGATTGGATAAAAATTAATGTCGCGAGCTTTGAATGCATCAACGAATGCCTTCAATTATAGTTATCATTACCGTGGTACGATTTTGAACCCGAATTGGCCTCTCCTAGGTTTTAAAGGAATAAGGTAACAACCTGGTGGAAGATAGAATCGAGGGAATGAGTGTAGAGAGGCGAGGTGGTGGAGCTATTTAATCTAAACTTTACTAGTTTACACAGCAAAAAGAAAAGCTATGAGGAGAACCTGAAACAGGGAATAGCTTCCCTTACAGAGCAGGTTATCTCATCCCCAAAGTCCCGCAATCTGCATATTATAATATTAACGTTCAGTACTTACAGTAATTGCTTTGTATAATGTTGTATTTTTGTAGTGTGCGCATTGACAGCATGAAAGACTTGCTGCATAAATTTTCTGAGATCGACACAAATGCTGATGGTCGAGTTGACCTTCAAGAATTTGCAGCGTACCTTAATCTTCCCATCACGCCACAAATAGAGGAGTTATTCTCTCTTTATGACAGGGTAATGTTCTGTACATAATTGCACTCGATAATTCGCCTCACCTTTAACGAAAATACCTGGATCTGGAATATATAAATTATCGTTTACTATCCTTTGAAAATAACTCATAAATTAAAGATTCCCTCGTATAATACTTGTAGTACTCTTTAAAACAGATACTTTGTAGTTGCTTGTGGGAAGAGATTTCAATAGCGCAGCGCACTGATTCTAAAAATAGCTTAAAGATTCGGACAAACATTGCATTCTGTTTAGCCGCTACGAGAATTATACGAACAGATTTTATTATTTTTACTTAAAGTTACAATAATAACCCATGTAAACTAAGATCAACTGCGATCGGCTGTTAAAATTATCTGCTGAAAGTAAACTTGTAAGTTTGTTTGTCCGAATTTCGCCTTTGTCTTCGTTTTTATGACGTCACGACTGCGCTGCGCTATTTAACTGAGAAAACTGCGATTGGTTCGCTATTGTTTGAGTCGGAACCATGAATACTGTCCGTTCTGTAATAAAGAAATAATATGCGCACTGTCCCACCCCTGGAAGATCGTATTCAATTATTGCTGATTTTTATTTATTTATTTATTTTAATTTCTTTTAGGATGAGTCTGGCGACATAGATTTCAGAGAATACCTGATTGGTATGGCCCTTGTGGCAAAACCAGCCAGTAGCGATGACTCTATTAAACTAGCATTCGAGGTTTGATATATACTACGGAACATTAGATAATTGACGAGGGTTGGTGTTGCGTAAATCCCCCCAAAAATATCGAGCAGGCACTTCACCTACGAAAAAAATATCGCGCAACCTCTCCTTTCAGAAAAGAAATATCGAGCAAACAAAAAAATATGTGCAGGGGTTTCTCGCAAAAAAAAATTCGTGCAACAAATTCCTGCAACCTCCTCTCAATTATCTAATGATCCATCCCTAATTATATATTTCTATTACGTATGACATGCCCTTCGTATCACTGAAATGGCTTCCGCTTGCTCTCGCCTCTAGTTCATGATACATTCGCAGCGCGCGTTCTTCATAGTAAATTTTGCATTTATTGAAAGGCCTTAGAGTTGTTTTAGAGCGGTTGTCACATCAGTGGGGAACGTATGGTACTGACTTGCAGCACTTTCACGGCACGGTATGCGGTAACACGTAACTGGCTTTAGGGTTTTTGTGTGATTCATCAAATCATTTTTGACTCATCCGAAAACCGATCCAGGGCGGTGTATTAGTGGGAAACGGTCGTGACACCAGACAAATCACATTGCTCTATAATTTACTGTCCATTCAATCAAATACCCTGAACATGGTATAAACATGGCGCGAACACGGTCATGCCAAGGTCACGGCACTGTCACACCAGTCACATTGCGCGAGAAAAAAGTCAGCCAATTAAAATACTAGAAAGCATCATGGTCACGGCAAGGCACGCTTACGGCAACGAGCTTTTCACAGTCATACGAAAACTGCTCTATAATAACGCGCTGTGAGTCCAATTGCAAACTTATGGTAAAGTCCACTCGATAGAAATTTCATTTTTGAACTTAAATAGTACGCTAAGAATATTGCTTTTTTAGCTCGTAGTTTTTAGTTCTTCGTTATTGTTATTCCAGGTTTTTGACGTGAATAAAGATGGTCGTGTTGGGGAGCTCGAGCTCAAGCATATCCTACAAAGTGCTTACCCTTCCATCAGGGAACGCGATATCAATTGTATTTTTAGACGAATTGATGTGAATAATCGTGGATATGTCACATATGGTAGGTACTACCGTGTCTTTACGCGTCTTTACATGTCTCCTGCCTACGATATCACTTGAGTGAATTCTTAGTGTCTTAGAGTCGGGTCAAAAGTCGAACTTAAGCATCATCCGAACCTAATTGAAACAATGGATAACAAGGCGGTCTTCTTTGATGTCATTAGGTTCGGTTCATGTGAAGTTCGACGTTGGACAGGTGGTTTAAGGTGGTGTTACACAGAACAACTTGCAACACCGATTTTTGGTGCAACGCTATTGCGCCATTTGTGTGTCGATCTTTTTCGACATGTTACACGGGAACAACTTTTCGCGCAACATTTACTTTAGTATTCAGGCCACGCGCTGCCAACTCACTCACGGCTTTTTTCTTTTTTCTTCTTTTCTTGCTTTTATCATTTTTTATCAACTACAAAAGTTCTATCTTGTCTGTTTCATTAGGTTTGGACAATTGTTGCAGTTGTTGTACTCTTTAAGCTTACTTCTTCTACAGTCGGCGACATTACACACATCGATTTGCTRAAAATTCGTCATCTTGCGTTGCAAGTTTTTGAAGGCAGATCAAAAACTTGCAACGTGTTGCAGAGTGAAAAATTGCGCGACAAATCGTCCTCGGCGCTATGTTACACGACAACGATTATTCGTGCAATAGTGTTGCGCAAAAAAATCGGCGTTGCAAGTTGGTCCATGTAACACCACCTTTAGTCTCCACAAAACAGCCATAAAACTTCTATATATATATATATATATATATGTTCTTACGCCCCGATTTAAATCCTCTTTTATTAACAGAGGAATTTTACGCGTTCGCCAAGTCCAATCCAGAGTACGCAGTTATCTTTGACAGCTACAGAAAGGAGGACCATTCAAAGACAGACCCTGGGAAGAGTGGTACAGTGAATGAGGCGTATGAGGATGCGGATAGGGCAGCAAAAGCGTGAACAAGAGCTGGATTATGATAGGCGGTAAGAAGAAAACATAAAAGCGATCTCGATTGTGGAACATGTTTTTAGATAGGGTAAGCGCTATTCATTCCTGGAGATGGAATCTGTAAACCATCTTTAAGAGCACTTAAAAGGACCTTGAATTAGGCATATTTAATAAATGTGCTTTGAAATTATATGGAAATGCTTTAGTTTCGAATTCTGTTGTTCAGGGCTAGTCTTGATTTTGTGTAGAATATTCAGTGTTTCAGTGAAGGTCCGTGGTCAATCAAAGTTTATTGTTGAAGTTGTAAATTCTTTACTTTACTGTGGTATTTGTGAATATTTTGACGCTGAAATGAGGCTAACCCTGAGTAGAGAGAATAAGAGAAAAATATCAAATGCTCTTGGCGGGAATCGAACCAACGTCTTCGGTTCCAGTCCCATGTGTTAACCACTACACTACATGGACCAACCACGCTGGTAACGAAATGTAGGGTATTCGTGAGGATCCCAGAACGATATTTTTTCTCTATAGATAAGTTGAACACCGTAAATATGTACGCAAAGAATAGACATAGTATAGTAGTAATAAATTATGCGTTCGGGGTGTATAATGAAGTAGAGAGAATAAGAGAAAAATATCCTGAGTAAATGAGTCTGTAATCAATTAATTTAGCGATGTTTTGCGAATAGTTCCCTCCAAGTTCCCTGCGCCATCTTGAAAGGTAGCCGTGCCTTTGCATCGAAGCGAGACGAACGGTGAGCATGCAATGATA
The DNA here is from genome assembly GCF_009602425.1 of Actinia tenebrosa. The sequence continues at coordinate 345,842 of NW_022261482.1, read as the reverse complement.
GAGACCTTTTTTAACACCTTGGACAATTGTTCACATGCCTCTATCATTGCAAGCTCATAGTTCGTCTCTCTTCGATGCAAACTGGAACTGAGAATGGGACTATTCAAAAAAGATATCATTATTGAAAATAAGTTTGTTCGTACACTATGGAGAACAAATGTTTAATTAAGGCACAAGACTACAGCAAAATACCATTTATTCTGAAACGGATTGTACATATTTCCCTGGAATTGCATTTGAAGAATCTTGCGCACGAATAATCCTGCATAGAACCTGTTATTCAGGGTTGCGCACTTGCACCCAAAATCACGGAACACAGATTTTAGGTTGAGGCCTTTTGTTATCCTTGGAAACCGCAATTTAAAAATTACGCATTACCTAAGTGATTTTCTGTGAATCTTTGAAGAATCACTCGTTAGGCTAAACCTTCTTCAATACCAGCTAATTGTATAGTCTTTATTTATCTATTAGCTAAAATAAGGCTGGCACACTAATGTTGTTTTATTTATTAACTTATATACAATTGATTGATTGAATTGATAAATTGTTCTCCTTTTATAAGGCGATGTTGAAATTTTAATAAAACTTACCATTAAGCTAATCCAGATCAGATTTTGGCTTGTTTTATTGGTTAATGTATCAAGGCAGCCCACAACTCACAATTCAATGAATACTATATTTATTTATTGACAATTTTCTCATTTCATATAGTRTACAGTTTTAAAGTAGTTACTCTTAACTTGGCTTCCACACTTGGCAACTCAAATGGCTTCCCAACTGTGATTGAATGGGAAGAATTTTTTAGTAGAACCCATTTGAGTGTCAGGGACAATTGTTCAAACCATTTTTTTAAATAAACATAGTTAGCAATAATCTTGTGTCTCTACATAACATTTTGCTTCAGAAAGACCTGATTTTTGCATTAATCTAACATTCAATTATATTATACTAAAAAATTTCCCATCCAATTTGCATGCATTAATATTCATTCTCCTGTGGTCCATCTAGATATTCAGCACTCTGATCTTCCTCTTCCTCTTTGTAAACCTTCATGTATTCCAATACCTTTTTCCTCATGTCTGATTCCACCTCATTTTGTTTATCCTTCAGTTCATCTGAAAAATTTCTTTTTTTGAATATCGATAATTTGCGCTTTCTCGCATGTTCCTTTTTTGCTTGATGACCGACAAACCGCTTACATTCGCCCTCTTTGTCCATGTGATCGMTCACATGACTTACAGCATCCTTCCATCTTTTTATGGAGTGTCTTTTTGCGTCTTTGTGAGATACTGACTCTTGCTTTTCCTTGTGGTGTTTTTCTGCTAATGCTGTCGTCGCTTCCCTGCTTTCCGATGGACATTGTTCTTGTGGAATTTGGATTTCTACTCGTAGTTTCTCGGCTACTTTTCGCTGACCTTTTATTTCTAGTTCGACGTCTCTACTTCCTCGTTTTTCTCGTCGGTGTTTGTGTTCAGCAGTACTTTGATCTTCCAGTTGTACACTGTCATCAATGTAACGTCTAGCTATTTCTTCTTCATCAAGCTGGCCAGTTTTATCGGTCTCTGAATTATCAAAACTTTTGCAAACTAAGTGATGAGCTTTTGAGAAATCTAAATGCGCCACTATTTGCTTGCGCAGAATACCTGGCTTTTTTACCTCCGAGACCTGCTCCGAGATATGTTTACGAGAAATCCTCTCATCTCCTGACAATGTACTTGACTTGGTTTCCAAAGCTTTGAGCAAAGGTTTGCTCAAAATTTGTGGATATTTTTCGTTTCTGTCTCTTTCCTTTTGCTTTTGTCTGCTTGAAATCGCGGATCTCGCCCGCAAACATTGTGCGCTTGCTTCTAAGTGTTTCGGAAGAGCGCTTACGAAAGAAGAAGACTTGGGTCTTGGGCGTTTTCTAATGGTCTTTATACTCCTATCACTCCAGGGCCTTCCCTTATTGAACTCTGACTTTTCTTCTTTCGTTTTCTTCTTGATTGTCTGCTCAATTCGGTAAAGTTCTTTTCCAAATTTAGTGCCTGTTGTTAATCTTTCTCGTCTTGTAACACAAGTCTTGGCTCGTCCTACTTTTACCTTAGATTTCTGCTTGGCGTTTGGCCGGCCCTCTACATSTAGTCCCTCTGCCTTTTCCCTAGAGTGTTTAGCCATTGGAGCCGATTGAATTCGTTTGAACTTCAATTTCTGTATTTCGTGCAGTGAATCGTGCGTCTCACCGATAATCTCGGGTTTTTGTTCTGGCGATTTGATTGGCTCTAAGGAGGGCAGTTGTTCTAAGCCATCTGCTTTAGAATCCTCTCCAACTAGCGTTTCTATTGGCTCAATCACCCCTATGTTATCAGCCGATATATCATGGACAGACTCGGGTGGAGCCGAAGGAAATCTTTGTCTTCTCCTACCCTGCAACAATTTTGCCCTAGCTAAAGCTTTTGGTTTTTCGTTACCCGTGGGCATTGATCTTAGCTTCTCTCTCAGCTCCTTCAGACGTGCATTAGGAATAAGGGCCTTAGTTGGGTAAGGCCCAAGGTACAAGTTCTTCTTAAACGAGTCTGAGGTCGAAACCAAGGACTGATCAGAAAACACTCTGTGACATCCAAAATAATATTCAGCTTGTTGCTTTAGTTCTGCTTCCAGTTGGTGTTTGCGCCATTTGATTTCCCTTAAGGATATTTTCTCTTCTCTCTCGAGGAGGCGTAGTTTGAAGAGAAGTTTCATGTCTTCGGCCTTGTTGGCATGGTATGTGAGGTATGTAGCAAGCAGATCCGCTGGGAGGATCGTCTTGTCTTTTCCTCTGTAAAAAACTGCAGGATTCATTTTGCGAATCTGGTATTCACCTTAAAATTCCTTTATGCTCTTTCACCTGCACATGGTGGAGATTTATTGCCTCTAACATTTGTCAAAATGTAAGGGAAGCCCAACCAAAGCGATAAATAAATTGCAAAGGTTTAGCGGACGCGACTAAAAGTTAACAGGCAAAAAGCTAAGTATTTTATTTTGTTCATTGTTTCGTCAGTGGCGCGCGCGCGCTTTTTCRTCGCAATTGAAATGATACAACGCGCTCTCTGATTGGCTAAAAACGTGCAACATGAGTATTCATATAAAATTATGGATGTTTTATATTTATGAGGTTGGTAAAGGTTTTGCTACATGTTGCGTATCAAGCTTGAAATGTTTTGTGGATGATATGTAAATAGTGTCAGTGCAGAAAAAAATATGCTGAAAAAGAGTTTGGGAAAATTCGATATTGTTGCGTTGCGACGTTTCTCACTGCATTTGCATTCAGTGTCCCATAGTGCATTTTGGGCTTTGTATGCAGGATTAAGGTACCGAATTACATGAAAATCCTTTGTATATCCAGCCTCCGTTTTATAAACTTCAGTAAGGTTTCCGTTCAACCGGTTAGATACGCATTCACTTACCCAAAGGGGAGTACGGCAGATTCGTAGCCGCATTGAAATAGCGCTTCGGCTTTCGGTCTCATGGGCTAATCATAATATTAATTATTTAAACTGCAAATGTTTTCCATCACTACACAGATGTTAAAAAAAACAACACACTATTGACTCGTAGACCATGCATTCGGGCTTCGGATAGAATTTAGTTAATTATTCGCAAAAAAAAAACCACTCTGCTCTCTTAAAAAGCCCTTACAAGGGAAGGAAACTAAGGAAATTTGACTTACTAAAATTAAAGTTGAAAAACGAAGCGTGGCGATACATGGAATTATAAATCTTATRATACTCTGCAAAATTACTCGATTCTGATTGGACAAGAGGAGTACAATTAAATCCCAAATTGTACTCTATAGAGTCCCAATTATGTTGCTCAATTTTGGTGAGTGTATTACAAACGAAAAATCGCACAATCTTCTCGTTACGATTCTGAATTTATAGATACTCGTGATGTTTTGAAAGTTCTCAAATTGGACTCGAATAAAGGCTCGCCCATTTTTGAAAATTTTCCAAACATCACTCGTACCTATAAATTCCGAATTGTACTCGAGATCGTGCGATATTTCCTATAAAGATTATATCATATCATTATTAATTTAAAAAAACATGGCGAAATTTTGTGTTTGGAAGCCGTATCTGCAAACACAGATTATTTGATAGATTTTCAGTGTTTAGATAGCGACGTCGAATACTACCACCTTTCCCTCCACTAACCAAATAAAACTCAAGCAATTGAAATTTTTCTAGTGCTACGATAACTGATTTAAATTGTCTCTTCTCTAATGTCTGTAATTTAATTTTAATGGCGAGTTAAAAAAGAAAATATAAGTTGTAATCATTTATTAGATATTGTTACTCTTATGGTCAGTTCCTGATTTTGAACAAACGCAACTCTATTCTTCCTAAAGAACATCATATTCCCAACTATCTCCATCATGGTCTTCCTATAATCCTTGTTCAGTAGACCATACAACGCCCAGTTACTCGAACTACAGACGAAGAACAACCATTTGGTGATACTCGATACATAAAGTCGATTCGGAAGGTGTTCGACTGCTGCATCGATGATATGAAACACGAGAAAGGGCATGCAACAGAGGGTGAACGATCCTAATAGTAACCCCAACGTGACGGTGCTTTTCCTCACCAACAAGTGAGAAACGATACGCTTTCTTTTGCTGTTTATCTTATTACTGCAATTCACCGTGGTAAGACATATATTTTTTTCTTGCTTGTGAGAGATCTTGAATATTTTGCCATACGCGACAAGGCAGGTAGCATATGGGAGTAAAACATTGATGATCAATATTGGAGCTGCTTTGTCAAATGGCGCCGAAAGATCGCTAAAGCAGAAGCCTTCTTCGTCTACGTCCCAGATAAAGAAGCTATAAACTCCACTCAGGAATGCGTAGATCCACAAAGAAACGAGAATGATAAGAGTTTTGACCGAAATCTCTGAGCTGTCGTAGCGAAATGGTCTTAGAAGTGCCCACAGTCTTTCAGCGCTGATGGCACATAAGGTACACACGGAAAGTGAAGCGAATGTAGCAAAGAAAGTGTTCCATAGTCGACATAACACCTTCCCAAAAGGCCATATCGGAGAATAGTAGAGGTGAGCTGCTTCAATAGGCATTACCAAGATTGCACAAAGTAGATCGGCTGTGACTAAACTCAAAAAGAAAATATTGGAATGGTTTCTTAAGGATGTTTTTCGATAGAACGCTAAGTAGATCATGGAACTTCCACAAATGGTCAAAGTCATGCAGAGTGGGACAAAACACAAACCGAACCACGATGTCACGCTCGATAAAGTCATTTAGAATGGTTGGTGGTTAAAAATGACATCAAATATAGGTGATCTCGTTATAACTAGCAAGTTTGCTTTGTATTGAGCTGAGTGAGGGACCGGTTGTCCAAATAGACCAAATACGTATATTGAAGGTGATGGCGCTTATTGGCGTGAATTGGATAGGAACAAATAGCGGTTTTCGACAAAGACATTACGACGAACTTAGTTTTTCTAGAGCGGTTCATATCGTCGAGTTACCCGAAATTCAAAAAAGGTAAACTCGGAAGTACGATTAGCTTAATGTTTTTCAGGGGRAAAAAAAGGGTTTGATGTTTTGGGAATGAAATTTCGAATCGCCAACAACAGAAACATTTCGACTCGTTCTCCAAATTTCTCACGGGAATAAAATGATTTTGTCGACATTTAGGCATGAAAACGCGGATGGAATTTCCCTTCAAAACCATTACTAACCATATAACATTTTTGTTCTAGTAAAAGTAAGTTCAAAAGGATTTACAATGAAATCTGAAAAGTTCATTTAAAATTTCTCAAAATGAATTTCCTATTGACGTCACAAGTGATGACCAGAAAGATTATATGACTCTTGTTTGGTTAATATGAGTGACAAATCGGGGTGTTAACCTTGGCACTATGTTTAAACAGCCTTGTTCCTGGCAGTCAAGATTTACAGGTAAGGTAAATAGAAATTTATCCGGAGGGAAGTAACGAAGCGTCAAAACAGCAAACCTGCAGGGTCAGAGGATTTGAGAAGCGTTTTTCATGTGGAGGGCATGCTAGTTAGAATAAAGAACGGAAACTACACAAGACTTGAAAAATTAATTTTCCCCTCTCCCCCMAAAAGGTGCTCCGTCTCTCTTTTTTGACATTACGCTAGTGATTGCTACTGAGTGAACCTCTCTTTGATACCTGTCAATGTGTGGCTTGTTCCCCTCCAGTTGTCTAAAAACCATGTGATCCACTCCTTCAAATCCCCTCCCCTCAGGTACCCCAGGCTTAAGATAATGGCAGGTCTTTGAGAGACTGCGTTTTTTCAAGCAATTTCTCCACCTCCCCCCAACCCCCGTCCCCCCTTCAAACTCAACCCACAACCACCATGCACACATACCGCGAATGGTCACATAAAGTAAGTAAAAACATGTACTCATAGCGGGTCTACTATCGCTAAACGTTTATAGCAAGAAGACCTGCAATTGATTTAAAGGTAGTGAGAGCCGCTAAATACCTAGTCTCCCCCACAGCCGCTTTCAGTGTCGTCACGCAACGCTTTCTCCCCTGAGTAGCTACTCAGGGGAGAAAGCGTTGCGTGACGACACTGAAAGCGGCTGTGGGGGAGACTACTAAATACCGGCCACTCCTCCCCTAGAAACATGTTCGATACTGTCAGTCGCAGTGACTATTTCTATGCATAAATACTATTGATCTCAAAGATATCTGAGCAGAAAGTCGAGAAGTAGACAAGGCAACCCCACCCTACCCCTGACTCATGATACTGCGCCTCTATACCCATCATGCCTTAGGGTCATCACAGCAAGAAGAACAACATGGCGGATGGGATGGTTGTGCAACGAGTTCAAAATATCGCTACTTCAAAGGTAAGAAGCTATTGGATTCCTCGTAAGACTGCTTATTTATTAACATTAATAGTATTCCTTGAACTCTTAGAGATTTAATTTTTATTTCATTTTATTTTCGTGGAGCAAACAAGCGGAGTTTTTTGGCGCCTTCGTGACGTCGCATTACATGATGAAACACAACATGTCTTCTCGTAAAGAAGAAAAGCTAAGCATTTTGGCCTTTAAGTATTTGATAAGCTATTTTTACTACATATTAGATGTGAGATTGGCTATTTTTAGTTGCAGATTGGCTTTAGTTATCTTGAAAAACATTACTCGGTRATCGCAGAAGACAGACAGACAAATGGAGCGTGGGGGTAAACGAAGTCCCTGGAAAAACGAAGGCCACTCAAATACAATACAATAAAATACAATCAACTTTATTTAAGGAGGGTGACACAATTAGCCCAGAAAGTTATCTAACACGTGTCCCTCACAAATATAAATCTTAATTTTTATTAGATCTCATGCTATTCCCTTTAATCCCTTTAATCTTTTGAGTTACTGCGATTCCCAGCCACGCGCGACCAACTAGACCTTTTTGGCAAACAAAAGATTGAGTTTTGGTGGACATCAATCAATAGGGTTTATATTGGTTTCTACACTAAGGACTGGCATGAACACTCAAACACAAGTCAAAAATATTTACAGCAAGGCTGCTATTATGTGTAACATTGCATCAACTTCTTTTGTTAAAAACTCCATCATTGCCAAGAAGTTTTCAAGGGTTTATGCCCCATCAATGTTGCTATTGCTTTCAAATAATGAATACAGTAGTAAGAATGACTTTGTTGAAAGTGAAGCAAGGCTTGATGAGGCTTTATCGAACTCTGATTTACAGCGAGTGTCTGTTCCAGTTGATGGGGATTGTTGTTTTGCCTCTGTGTCCTTTGGAATTGATTACTTCTTTGACACTAATCATCAAGTTTGCTCTCATCTTGAATCTTTAAACTTAGCTGCCAATCAGTCAATAATAGAAAGGATAAGCATTTTACGAAAACTTGTTGTAGATGAATGGCTTGGTCAAAACAGTGAACAATATTCATTGTTTTTAATTTCTTCCCACCAATCCACATTTGAAGAAACAGCCATGTCTTTTATGGAGCAAGGGTTATTTGACTGTGAGCTTGGGAACAGTGTTCTTCTAGCCTTAAGCAATGTACTGAGAATTCCAATTGTCATTTACTCATCAATCAGTAGCTATCCAATCATACCTTTGACTCCCCAGGAGGAGCCTTTAAGCAATGATCCAATCTATGTAGCCTTCAACCAGTCTGGAAAGGGTCATTATGATGCTGTATCAACAATTTCAAAGATGGCATCTGCTGTCACTAATATCAATGATGTTCATAATATCACTAAAGAACCAAATCAAGGGAAAAAGATATCTTGTTCATGTGGCAAGGGAGGAGCAAAAGATAAAAGTAAAGATTTTTGTAAAAGCTATGGATCAYGCTGTAAATGCTTTCAAAATATTTCTGGATGCAGCTCATTGTGTAGGTGTCTTAACTGTGGAAATCCCCATGGCAAGAGAATTTGTGAACAAGAAAATAATGCATTGCCACAGCATTGCAATTCCTCGAAAGAGTAAATGAGCCACTAGTACCTGACCGAATGGAAGACTTTGAAATTTTTATATTACAGCTTATTTTCATTGACCAAATTCCAGTATACAGTGATACTCTATATGATGTATTTTGTAACACATTGCTATCTGCTGGCTTTGACTCTATCCCCTCTAAGGACAAAGTAAAGAACTTGGTAGACAGACTCTTGAGAGAAAGAGATTTGTTTACAATCACATTAAAACAAGAGATTAAACAAAGCTGGTACAAGTAAATGAAGGGTCCACAGTTTAATTGTCCAATYGACACTTGAAGGATTGTGCATTATTTTACACACCAGTGACCAAGAATGATCGTGAGTGACCGTGACCATGAGTGAAAAATGAAAAAATGCAAAAATAAGCCAAATGGCATATAAAAAATTGAAGCCTTTATTCTTCTGATTCTTTGTCCATTTCAGCCAAATGTGTTATATAAGGRATGGATGGACCATTGATTTTGATATTAAATTTAATTGAGATAAACTTTTAAACACTGCAGTAAAGTATTTAGCTATGTATGTATGTTCATACAAAGTCAAATGTTTACCATCCACAATTTTACTTCTATCTATTTGCATTTCCTTTGATTTTATTTCATTGTTTTATTACATTGTTCTATTTTGAACTATTAACTTTTTGAAAGATAATAAAAATGATAAATTTGCCGCAATTGTTCATGTTACTATTCATCTTGTTAATATTCTTTCAAAACAAAATTAAAATTTTATGAAGTCTTTCTTGCCAGAGTTATACAGTATCCATAAAGTTGTGTAGTCATATCATTGTTCACTAACAAGGGTTTTCTAGCTTCAAAATGTTAACCATTTTTAATAAAGAAATGCATACTGGTATCAGAAAAAATAACCATTTTAATAATTTGCAGCTGTACAACTTTTATCTGTAACTTTGATATCAACACAATAAAATTTAATCTGTTTAAATGYGACTTAAATAGAACTCTAATTTTAACTTTATTATATTAAACAAAGAATAATTATAAAAATCTATATTGTAAAAGCTGTCATTGCAAAAAACCCTAGAAACATATAAAGAATACAGTAAAAAACAGTGCTATCTAATATAGTATCCTTTTTGGCCATCCTTTTTACATATGTTATTACATATGCACTTTTCATAGAGTGCTGGTCAAATGTCAAACAAAAATGATGATAATTTGGCACTCTGTGACATCTATCAGAATGGTGGCTGTATTCTTGAAACTGCTAGCTACTCAAAATGTAATTGCCCCTTGATGATTGATGATCAATCTTAACATGAACGAACACTGCCTTAAATACAGTTTCTTAATTTAAAAAAAAAAAAATGCATTAAATAATAATTTAATAATTTAATTTGGTCCTACCAACTGGTCCAGGGCTTTTCCCAACCGATGCCACAAAACGTGCAAGTTCAGGGCAATCGTATGGCATTTTTGCCAGATTTGGCATTGCACTCAGGAGTGAAGCTGCCACTTGATAGAGTAGATCCTTGACTGTTGTGGCCCTTGCAGAACTTTAAGTATAATTCACATGCTGATGCATTGAGGGTATACTCAATGGCAGCATCTTGGTGATGCTCTGCATATATTTGTTCATAAACAGCTCCAAGACCCTTGAGTGGGCTTTCTTGTAGGGATGAAGATCATTCCTCCATGGTATCCAGATCTACTTTTGCATTGTCCTTATACAATATCTGCCAAGCCATTTCTTGAGGCAACCACTTTGTGCCATACATCAGCTAGAAAACGCCTTGGTGTCGTAAACATAGTCATGCTCATTCGAGTAATTTGCACCCCAGTGCGCTTTCCCTGGCTACCCTTGACTGTATACCAGTAGTCTCCATCATAGAGCTTGCACATCAGCTCCATGGTGAGTGACGTGTGAGACACTGACCTTGAAGTGGATGTGAGCTTGTGCATGAAGCTGTATCCCTCGTCGATGCACAATACCGAGGTTAAGATTGAAATGTGGCTCGAGGTGTGAAATCAATGGCGTCACCCATCCAATGTTACACGCCAGTGTCTTTCCAGCTCCAGATGGGGCCAAACCAACAAAAAAAWTTATTCCCTTTTTCCCTCCAAGAGTCAAAGATCTTTACCGTGGCATTGCCAATTAAGGCACTTGAACACGGCAGCATCGCTGTGAGGAGTAGCTCTGGACATGTGCCACGACTTTTGGCGTAAATGTCTAGCCATTCAGTGATAGGAGCAGGAGCTATTTCGTCCCAAGGAWTAGCAATTTGTGAGAGCTTCCGCTCGAGATCTTGAACAGAATTGATTTTTTTCTGATGAAGCCATCTTTTAACCAAATGGAAACTTGACAAGAAAGAAGAGAGTGTTCAAAAACTTCACAACTGAGATGTAAACACACTGGAGACGACGGAGACCACAAATGTCATCCTCGTTCCCATGCATTGTGTTTGCTTTTGATTGGCTAAAGAGTTTGGAAGTCCTTTCGAAATAGGGTTACCTTTGGTAAATCACTCTTCTGTCATTAATCCTTTTGCTTTCTTTATATGAAATCGATCCAGCAGTTTTAAAAATGGGATGAATTACTTGAGCTACAAAACGCGCTAAACGAAACGACGCCATCTTTGAATTTAAAAGATCGTTCCCAGGAACCCGTTTCTTGCCCGGCAACACACAGGAATCCCACACCATCGATCTAACAATCCACCGATCCATAGATTCATCGATCTAACGATCCATTGATTCATCGATCTAAAGATCCATCGGTCCATCGATCTAAAGATCCATCAGTCCATCGATCTAAAGATCAATCTGTCCATCGATCTAAAGATCCATCGATTCATCGATCTAAAGATCCATCGGTCCATCGATCTAATGATCCATCGGTCCATCGATCTAAAGATCCATCGGTCCATCGATCTAAAGATCCATCGATCTACCAATCCATCGGTCCATCGATCTAATGATCCATCGATCCATCGATCTATTGGTCTAAAAACGATTTAGATGATTGGTTTTAGAGAAGATAATAATTTCAATGCTAAATACAAAGACCCTAAAAGTATTAGTGTCTGTGACGTCACTGGTGACTTGTTATATCGCACACAAACCCAACCCTGATGGTGTAAAATGCAAGTTTTATAGAAGACAACTGCTAAACTTTTCTCGTGAACTTATCTGTTTGTATCTATGTTTGTTTAGGAGACCATGACAGAAAACATATTAAAAGGGGAATGAAAAGTAAGTACAGTCAAGTAATGAATAATTCCTTGTTGCATTTATGTTTGAATTGAAAAAACCAATTATTAATTAAACACTTCATGTATTAAATAATACAATAATAATAATATATTTTATCACCTGAAGTTAATTTTTGTGTGTAAATGTATTTCAAACAATGTGTAGTATAACTGGCGGCAAGGTGCACAACCTATGAGTCAGATTGCAAGTGGTTTCGACAAAAGAATTCTCCACATAAGTTTACACAAACAAAACAAAAACAAAAACGGGAAGCAYGAATGACATTGTTGTGTCGTCAACATAGAGATGTGTTTGGCATTTCTTATTAAAGAAGGCTATTTCGTTGACATAAATAAGAAAGAGAAGTGGACCAAGGCAAGAGCCTTGTGGCACTCAGCTTAATAATGTCAAAGAGTCTGATTTGCACGAGGCTATTGATGTACTCAAAAAGGTGTTGCATGGCTGGCGTGGTTTCCACTGTGCATGAATTTCTGTATGGGGAAGGTATGGCAATGATATGAGCTGACCTATGAACTAGTGAGTGCCATTGCCCTCTAGACATTGCATTTGCAGCCCACATGCTTGGACCTATGAAAGAAAAACATTGATAATGTTAAAATGAAGAAACAAAGGAGGAAGTTAAAGTTATGGTTATTATGTATGACTTAGTTATATGAAACCTTTCTAAACAACATTCTGTGCCCAGTGAAATGGGCAGCCTATTATGTGAGCATTGGGGAGGAAGTATCTGAGAGCAGCCCATACAACCTTCTTTAGCACCTACAAAAGAAAGAGAAAACGGAAATAAGTTGAGTGTTCAACAACAGTTGTTTGTCTTCGTTACCATCTTTTATCATAGTTACCTTCTTATAATCCTTTTTCCCCTGCCCGACATCACTACAAATACAAGTGGCACTTGTTTAATATGGTCATCTTTACCAACTGTTATGGCTGGGGCAGTCTTTCGAGGATCCCCRGGTCGGCCGTGTTACAACAGCAAATCACTCACTGGGATTCCATCATTCAATCACATTTATTAGAATCACGTAAAGACTGGGTAAAATACAATAAGGTATATCTGTATTAGTTAAAACCGCTTACAAATAGAAAAATGTGCTTGATTGGGAATGATTATGCAACACGTGGTCTAGCGATACTTAGAAATGAATACTCAGCCAACTATAGGCAGTTTATGCTAAAGAATAATAATATTGATAATTGCTTGTAGAAGAACTAAATATGATATRAATTACATACCTCTGTGCTACTTGGCCGGATAGCAAATTAATTAATATTCAAAGGAGCTTCTTTTGGTAGTTTAACTTTTCTTACGCATGCTACATCAACTTATCACAAAATCAAAACTATCAGATTACGGTTATGTGATATGAGCATAATCACTGGTAAATCATTAACACCAACGAAGGCGTTCATCGTCATTAGCTGCATGAATGGCTGTCAAACAAGTTTAAACACCTCATTCATGTACCAGTTCTTGGCTTTGGCCAGGTGGTGAAGCTGTTTTTCAGTCACAGATATAAGGTGTCTCCTCCCGCTGACTTTAATGTCAGCTTGAAGGAAATAAGCAGGGAGGTACTTTTCTTTTTGTTCATTATGTTTCAAGATGTTTAACTCTTTTTCTATTAACTTAAAAAACTTTTATGTACCAACCCATTAAACAAAAAAAGATTGCTCAACAAATACTCAAAGTTATAGCACACTGGAATGAAGTGACCTTAAGCTAAACTTTATATGTAAAATTCATTGACGTTTAATAATGTTCCTATAGTGGCTATCCAGTATATAAAGCATAATAAAATAATTATATACTCTATAATAAATATACTCTTAAAGCATACTACAAAAAGTGGATGGGGTGAAAAGCCAACAGAGGACGTCGGAACCACTTCCCTTGTCGCTGCCACAGCTGCTAAAGCCCCTCGAGTGGCTGCTTGTGTTATGGGCTCCAACATCTGAGGCGAAAGTACCACGGATGACAATGAAATCACAGCCCCATTGATCGAACCACCGGCGACACTAATTGATGGAGTGTCATTCTCCGAAGCAGGAAAAAAAGCCGCAGATTGACTATTCCTGGTTGGACGCCCATCCATTTTAGTTCTTGAATTAGTTCCCGGACTTGAGAAGACATAAAACTCGATGAAGTGGAGAAAAAAGCAGTCAAAAACACAATAAAAAACAGCAACAGCAAATTTTCAACGGTGGTTAGTTCGGGTTCTGCAGCACCGTAAACAGGAAGACTGCTGACTTTCACTTGAGCGTAACTAACTTGCTGTGTAAAGCATTCGTTTACTGTCTTTGGTGGTCGAATATCTCAGTTTTGCTTTATTTATACATACAGTCGTTAATAACTCCAGAAAATAATTACCTCAACTAATGGAGAAAGGTTTGCTATCATTTTATTGTACGATAGGATAGGATACGATAGGAGTAGTGTTGGAAATATTGTCAAGCATATCCATGCAAGTTTGTTCATCGAAGGATCTATGTATTTGCGTTTAAAACAGCACAGACTTCAGGAGATGGTGCTGTAAAGCAAAATGAAACATTAGGTTAATAAGTTATTAGGGCAAAAATTGAGAATAACAATTTATGTTAGAAAGAAAKTTTATATCTAACATAATAATTAATAATAACTTAATTTAATGAAAGTGTGTTAAACTTACTAGGGTGTTTTTTTCGAGCATCTACCTCCTTTCTTTATTCGTTGTTTGCAGCTTCAAGGGCCGAAGTCCTCGCACAAAGGGCATTCAGCTCATACGCTGTTTGTACAGGYGCCTTAGTGGACTCTTCATGATCAGTGGACTCTTTAAAGGGTCGTATTGCCTCAAATTCCTCCAAAGAGATACTGTCTCCACTTAGCTGCTGGTCTTGTCGTTCTTCAAAGTGTACGTAGTCTGAAGTGTCTTTGTTGTGGGGATTAGTAGTGTTGTGGTTGCTGTTGTTTTCTTGCTATTGYTGTTGCTTTCGTTCCTGTTGATGTGGCTGCTGCCATTCCTCCTGTTCCTCCTCCATACTCTCTTGTAGTCGCTTCAATGCGATCCTTTTTCTTTTTGGTTTTGTTACGGGACACTCATCTTCTTCCGAACCCAATTCTACATCTTTCATGTCTATATCAATCGGGGAGATCAATGATAGGTTGTGAAGATTGTCCTTGACATTGTCGCCTCCCAAGAACCATACTCTCTTGTAGTTGCTTCGATGCGTTCCTTTTTCTTTTTGGTTTTGTTACGGGACACTCATCTTCTTCCAAACCCGATTCTTCGTCACATTGTCTAGATCAATGGGGGAGATCATTGATGGTTAGTGTGTGAAGATTGCCCTTGACATTGTCRCCTCCCAAGAATCATACCCTCTTGTAGTTGCTTCGATGCGATCCTTTTTCTTTTTGGTTTTGTTACGGGACACTGATCTTCTTTCGAACCCGATTCTGCGTCTTTCATATTGTCTAGATCAATGGGGGAGATCAATGACGGTTATGGTGTGAAGATTGGCCTCCACATTGTCGCCTCCCAAGAACCAAGCCTTAACACACTCCGTTGCAAGCTTTGCATAAATTTCAACCTTACTTATATTGTAAATACAAAAGAGAAACTCTTTACTTATCTTGCATTTGGAACGTAATTCAAGAAAAGTACAACCTGAAATAATAAACGGAGCTTCCCTTACAACAACAACAAAAGAGACCAAATTGGTGGAATTGCGGCAAAATGCTAATACTTGAGTTTCGTATTCTCGGTACAAGACTCAGCGCCAGTCTCCTGCTCGGTCACTTGAGCACTGAAACGAGACTAATACAGCAATACATTTCCCTGTGTTTACAGTTTCCACGTGTGTGACATGTCTTCAAACGATCGTTTTTCTACTTTAAATCAGTTTAAATCTATCCAAGACCTTAGAAACCTGAAAGTTAATGAGTTAAAGACTATTCTCAAGAATTTCGGTGAGCCGATCGGTGGAAAAAAGGAAGATTTAGCTCTTCGTTGCTTTGTTCTTGTTGAACGATCTAAAGGGTCCAAATCCCCCAACACTTCACCTGGCGAAGCTCTTGCACCACCTGTTACTAGTAATACGACGGACTTAACATACGAGATTATTATAAGAGAAGCAACTGGTTTGATATGGAAGAAAGATCTACGAGAATTACCGACATTTTCCTTCGTACAGCTCTATGATTATCTTGTGAAAAAGACRTCTAAGTACAGCGAGCTTGACGTGTGTACTGGAGGCTACAAGCAGCTAAGAGCATTCCAATTCTTTAAAGAAGGACATATTAAAGATTTACAACTATGCAACAAAGGCAGCCTTGTTTATTTAAAAGCAGAGGTTCTTGCTTCAATGAAATCTGAAAAGTATAAGTCAATACTAGTGTTTGACAAGACAGGAAATGACATTGTAAGAGCTGCGTGCAAGTGTACTGCCGGGTAAGTTTCAAATATTTGAAATTAGACTAAACGTTTTTCCACAATACCTCTATCACACCAATTTATATAATTGATAATGTCTCCCAAGCAACATAGATACATAAGACCTGGCATCTTCACAACTAAATTAACCTTCGTGTACAAAACAAACTATGACATTATTAGATTTTTTTTCTAGGTTTACAATAATTCCTTTTTGGCATTTTAATACTTTTTATTTTACAACTTAATATTTGTATACAGGTGTAAAAATTTAATAATTTAATTTTTAATCTAAATCTTTGAAAGTCRATAAATTACACTACTAAAATTACTAACTAAATAAGTGTGCCTATTATTCAAGTATTGTAAGATGTTTTTTTTTAATTGATGGCTTTATTTATTTATTTTTCTTGTAAACTTTTAAGTTTTTAAAAATCAATTATTATAATTTATATGATTCCACAATAGCCAGTGAACAATAGGAATAATTGGGAAAATGTTCTTATTTATTAGGAGAGGACCAAATGGATTTGGAAGATGCAACCATATTGGAGGCATCATATTTGCCATAGAGGATTTCAGCCGTAATGGTCTTCAGTCTAACACTGAGCCAGTTTCTTGCACTTCACGTCTCTGTGGGTGGAATGTGCCCAGGAACATGAAAACTGATCCCAAGCCTGTGGATGAGATAATCATTCAAAAAATCAAGTATGGGAAAGATACTAGAGCAAATGCTAAAAGCTCATTGTATGATCCAAGAGCCCCATCAGACAGACATGCAGACATTGAAGCTACCAAAATACTAGGAGAGAAATTGTCCTCTTGTTTACAAAGCAGCATCTATTTCATTGCTCACAATATCAAGTCAACTGTTCATTTAGAATCAAACACAGTCGAAATTGACAGTATGAATGAGTCCATTCCAGAAAATGCTACTGAAATAGATGAGCTTCTAGATGCTAGTGAAAATGTCCCCTTCAATGATGAGTWTGATATCAGCACCAAAGCTTTCAAAAATATTATTGATTGCTATGTTCAAGCACAGGAAATAAGTGATGAAGAAGTAAAGAGAATTGAGAGGGAAACTAAAGGGCAAAGTGAAAATAATGCATGGAAAAAGCTCAAAGAAACTGTGCTTACTGCTTCAAACTTCAAGAAGGCTGYCCGTAGAACAAAAGCACCAGATACTCTGCTGAAGGACATAATGTATATTGATAATAACAACAGCCAAARAATTATTTCTTCTCTCCAGTATGGTCTACATCATGAGAATGATGCTGTGAGCTGCTATGTGGCTTTACATCATGCAACAGGCAATACTAACCTGAGAGTTATAGAGGTTGGTACACAGATATCAAAACAAAYACCAGGTCTAGGAGCTAGTTTGGACAGACTGGTACACGATCCCTCCTCAACAGATGGAATATTAGGAGGACTAGAGATTAAATGYCCATATTCAAAACGTGGGCAGACTGTTGAACAAGCATGTAGTGATAAAGAATTTTACATTACTCTTATCAATGGAAATCCTGTTCTGAAAAAGGGACATGAATATTATTATCAAGTACAAGGACAAATGTATGTGTGTAACCTACCATGGGTGGATTTTCTTGTCTGGTTTGGCAATGATGTCATAGCTATTCAAAGAGTCAGGTTTGACCATGAATGGTGGGATAAAGAAGCAATGCCAGCTTTGATGTATTTTTACAAGAGAGCATTTTTACCTGAGGTTTTCACTCGACGAGTGAAAAGAGGATTGCCCCTGWACAAGCATGGTGGCTGGCTTACTCATAAACAGTACAAAAAATTAAGGTCATYGTGATTTTATGTTAATCATTTAACAAGTGACACTTAATTTAATATCATGCATATTTGGCCTGTGAAATAATTACTAAATAATACTCTCGAGTAGT